>OX101795.1:2764780-3031922 GCA_944452715.1 Ophion slaviceki | reverse complement strand
AAAATTAATGGAGATTACAAAAAAAGGGTGATTGTATACAATAATTTTTTTGTAGCGATGAATTTCAAAATGGCCGCTGTGCAGCGTTTTTGCGATGACGTCTCCGTTTTTCCGGGGTCCACGGCCGGACAAACTCCTCCTGTATTTTTTTAATTATAATGAGCCAATGATTTTTTTTCGATAATATATAATAACTGCTATAGAAGTACGTAGGATTTTTTCGACATATTGATTTTTGGCCAAATGGCGCACTTCCAAAGTGAAAAGTGAAAAATTTGCCTTAAAACTCGTCAGATAATTGTTAATAACAAATAAACTATGCAATATAAAAAAAATCCTACGTACTTCCATTGACAATGTATTTTTCAACTTAAGAAGTACAAATACAATACAACACTCATTGAAAGGGAAAGAAAATACAAATGTGAAATTGAGTGTATAAACGAGAGAAGATGTTTCCGTCTCTCGTTTAGTTCGAACAAAGCGCCACGGTGTCGATTAGTCTTCTAATTAGTGTCCCAATTAACAATATCGACGACTCGGAAATTCCGTGGCAGAGAGTCAAACGCTCGTTACTTCGCAGTATATTCATTAACCCAAATCCCCATCGTCTTCCGGCAGACTTCAATTGCTGTTTCTCGTAAACTTTGATTTACTTTTATTTTGCCTCTCGATATCGTCACCGCGTCCCGGTTTCTTCTTCTCCTTTCGCTATTTTACCGGGCACTTTTCTTTTGACGCCAAATTCCCTCGCGCTTCACCGTTTTATTTTAAATTTCAATTTTTCATCGTCCTTTTCATGAAAAGCGATGATAAATGTTTAACGTCCGCTAACAAGCTCACCGTCGCGTCGATTCCCCTCGGTCCCGTTTCGTCGAGCTTATTTCCTCCCTCCTTACCAACCAAAGCTGCTACCTCGTTTTCGAATCTTTCTTCCGTCAGCTTTGCCGAGCTTTTTTTCGACCGAGAAGCCGCGGCAAAGAGCGCCAGGGAAGAGAGCTCCGAAACCTTCACATCCCATACATCCTATCAAGGGGTCTT
This sequence comes from Ophion slaviceki, assembly GCA_944452715.1. Taxonomy (NCBI): domain Eukaryota; kingdom Metazoa; phylum Arthropoda; class Insecta; order Hymenoptera; family Ichneumonidae; genus Ophion; species Ophion slaviceki. The sequence continues at coordinate 3,030,881 of OX101795.1, read as the reverse complement.
CTCACTTTACACGCTAAAAAAAGGGTTCGTGATTTTTTTTTATAGGTTTATATTATTGATATTGATATAAAAGTTGTTGCACTTCATAAAAATCCAGTATGTTAATGGCTATAGCGCATATCATACAATTTTTGATGTATGCAAAAATAACAATGATATTTTTTCCAAAGTTCGAAAGTTATCTTTCTTTGTTCTGTTTCCTCTCTCGTTACAATGGCCATCAAAAGGAAAATTTTATACATCTTTTTCGAGGGGGAAAAGCTTACAATTTTGTTTTTTTTTTATTATTAAAAAAAAAACGAATACCTTTTTCGAAGATTCGAAAAAATTTGCATCGTTAACAAGGTACCTAAAATCATCATTCCGTATTTTTAATTATTTCGATCCTGTCACTTTGGTTGTTCATATTTTTCAACTTACATATAATTCTAAAAATCTCATTTGACTCGTAACATTTTTTCATAACATTGACGACATGTTGACTCGTCCAAATTTCGATTTTTCAAAATGTACGTTCACAACATCTCGAGGCGAAAAGATGGAGCTTTTTTTTTATTGCCGCGGCACGGAAGTGTCCTCATTCGTGGAGTTTTTGAGGCATTTATCAGACACGTGTTGCCTCTGAAGACCGCATATCCTTCCTGTCAAACGCCCCATCTGCTTCGACCCCTCTGATCCCCTTCCAATCGCTCTCTTCCGCTCCCGATGCACTCTTCAACAGCCCACGTGTTACCACTTCCGTCTCTTTTGTTTATTTACTCGTTTCAAGTCCAGGCATACCTCATACCGCCCATCTCTACCTTCCGCGACGACGCACGTGGTTGAACATTTTTTTCCCTGCGGCTAGCCGTCCGGTTATCGGACGAACAAGCGTGTTATTCGTCCGGATAGCGGCTCAGTTCACGCTGCATAACGCCCCGTCCAAACAAACCCAAACAAACTTAAACGAAACCGAACGAAATACAACGAAAAAACAGGAAACAAAAAACGAAACAAAACTAACAAACCAAACAAACAAAGAAATCAAACAAACCAAACGAACAAACAAATAAACCAAGCAAACAAACCAAACAAAAAACCAAGCAAACAAACCAAACAAACAAACAAATAAACCAAGCAAACAAACCAAACGAACAAACCAAGCAAACAAACCAAACAAACAAACCAAGCAAACGAACCAAACAAACGAACCAAACAAACAAACCAAACAAACAAACCAAGCAAACAAACCAAGCAAACAAACCAAACAAACATACCAAACAAACGAACCAAACAAACGAACCAAACAAACGAACCAAACAAACGAACCAAACAAACGAACCAAACAAACGAACCAAACAAACGAACCAAACAAACGAACCAAACAAACAAACCAAACAAATTGAAACGAAACCAAACCAAACCCAAACAAACCAACCAAACCGAAACGAAATAAAACGAAAACAAAACGAAAAAAAAAACGAAACAAACCAAACAAACAAACCAAACATACCAAACAAATTGAAACGAAACGAAACCAAACCCAAACAAAATTATAAAGATTTTATTCGGACGAATACGTGTAAATTATTCGTCCAAATAGATTGTTTAACAATTAACACATTCGATCCGGACAATTATATATATGTTATTCGTCCGGATACTAGCTGACATGAATCACAATAATATGTATGTTTTTTCCACAGTATGTATTCCACCGTATGTTTTTTCCACATTCCGGTTTTTTTCCATCGAGATGATGCGGCAAAAAATGACGAAATAATTGCGGGGATGCAACAAGATCGAGTCAAACGGATCTTGTTTGCGTATATTTATTAACAAACGATTTATATAACGAGCTACGCTTCCAGATATTGGTCGTATTATAACATTATGGCATTATAATGGCATTATAATGATAACGTGATTACATTAACATTATTACATTAACGATGATAATCACAAAAACAGTAAAATTTAAAAATATTTTTGTTCGTTCTTGTTACAAGCTAAGTATTTATCGCTTTCAGTTTATATATCAAGTGAATCTCCAGATCCATTATTCGAGTTCTCAAGCACTCCCAACTCGCGTTCTCATACACCTTTGTCCACGTTGTTAAATTCTCGCGCTCCAGTTGTCTCTCGCTCGGATCACTTTTTTCGTTTTTTTTTCTCTTTCCCATCCACATGCGCGTATCCCGCTCGGTGGATAACGCCCACCTACCAATTGCTAATTAGCGAGACGTTTTTTTTTTACCGGAGAGATGGAGAACAAGGCGCGAGCAAAAAAATGGTTATAAAAAAATGGCTAAAAGATTTTACTTACTCAATTATTATTTTTTGCGCATCTCGATGGTATATTTTCGAAGTGATCGAAGGCCGCATTAAAAGCAGGTCGAAATAGTAATGCCGGCGTGCAAAGATCGATTAATGCCTGTTGGATTCGGGCCAATGGAAATTAATCGAATCGAAGGTGGCGTATTTATGGAACTCTTTTTATTAATTATGGAAAGGGTGAGAGGATTCAATAAAAAATGTATTAGCGTTGATTAAAAAAAAAGGCTCGACATATTCGAACAGTTTTTTTTCGTCGAGAACACGGTGAGCTTAATTATCTTATAAATATATATCGACATCTCGGGAGTTTCCGCAAATTTATTCATGAGCAAAGCGCAACGAGGCGAAACAGCAGTGACGGGGGGTAAAAGATCGCGCGCAGGTCGCGACTACGAGCACCCACTCGTTGAGCGAAGAAAACACGTTTCGAGGATTTGAGGGATTTCAGGAATTTTCCTCGAGCCCGTCACTCTTCCTCCGCATTTTTCACTTTTTTCTTTCGTCTTTTTTTTTAATCCCGCAATCTCTTCCGTTGCTAACGAAAAGTCTCCAGGATCAAATAGTGCCCCAACGCTCGTGCGTAATCCCGCCGAGGACTTTGAACCGAGGGATCAGCGAAACTCGAGGATGGCACGACAATTAAAAATAAATCGGACAATTGCAAAAAATAATTCACGAAAGACGAAAACTTTAGGTTTTTTTGTTGATAGATCGTTTACACCGTTTGTGAAAAATCTACAATTGAAGACACACTTTTTAACATAGGGAGAGGCCTTATTGTCGAAAAGCAAAAGGAGACGAAATTGTCACGATGTACTGAACGATTTGAAAATGTTTCGTAACATTGTAAACATTTTTTCATTTTTTTATTTTTGTAAGTGTTTTTTTGTTATTGTAAATTTTAGAGAAACGGTGCGGACGATCGATTGGAAATTTGGAGGGTACATTGAATTTATTTCATAAAATTGAAGCAAATGGTTACATATCGTCAATTGTCCCGAAAGTCCGAGGTTGAAACGATTTTTGTCAATTTTGGTTTGTCAAAATAGCTAGGGGAATTATATCGAGTTTGTTTTACGTTGTACACTTTGAGAAAAAAATATCTGCCTATTTTTTTATGCATAACGACTCGAATCGATCTGGCGCATTTTTTCTAAAATGAATAAACGAAATGAAATAGGAACAATTGAAAGTGTAGCAATGATAGTTATAAAAAGTACAATAAACACTTCGAAAACTAAATGTTCAAAGTTTACAGAAAATACGAGTTCCAAAAGCCTTTTCTGTAAGCAAAAATATAAAAGTGAAATCTTCCACAGGCGAAATAATTCGGACATATAGGACACGTATTTATTTTTACAATGAATCGAAAAATACGCGTGACGTATAAAAAAAAAAAAAAAAAATCAAACAAAAATTGAACAATGAATTTTAAAATAAAGGATAGGAACGCAACTTTTTAAATTTTGAACCCTCAAAGAAGACACGTGGCAAAGGAAAAATGCTCGTATTGTTTTGCAACCTAACGAACGTATTTTTCAAATAAATTGAAAGCTGCGCAAATGAAATATAAAATATACAAATAAACGAAGAAAAAAAAACTTTGCAATAAATTGAAAAATACGCGTGGTGTCAAAAATGAAAAAAAAAAAATCAAATAAAAAATTGAGCAATGAACGTTCAAAATGAAGAAGGATAGGGACGCAAATTAAAAAATTTTGAACTCTCAAAGAAGACACGTGGCAAAAAAAAGAAATGCTCGTATTGTTTTGCAGGCGAAACAATTCGAACCTAACGAACGTATTTTCCGAATAAATCGAAATCTGCGCAAATAAAAAACGAAATATACAAATAAACAAAGAAAAAAATATACAATGAATTAAAAAATACGCGTGGCGTGTCAAAAATGAACAAAAATCAAATAAAAAATTGAGCAATGGACGTTCAAAATGAAGGTTATGGACGAAAATTTTTTAATTTTGATCTCTCAAAGAAGACACGTGGCAAAAAGAAGAAATGCTCGTATTGTTTTGCAGGCGAAACAATTCGAACCTAACGAACGTATTTTCCGAATAAATCGAAAGCTGTGCAAATAAAAAACGAAATATACAAATAAACAAAGAAAAAAATATACAATAAATTAAAAAATACGCGTGGCGTGTTAAAAATGAAAAAAAGTCAAATAAAAAATTGAGCAATGAACGTTCAAAATGAAAGTTAGGGACGCAAATTTTTTAATTTTGAACTCAAAAACTGCCCAAATGGAAAGCGAAATTTACAAATAAACGAAAAAGAAAACACCCGAAATTTCGAGCAAACAATTGAAAACTAGTTGTTGGGGGTCGAGAAAAAGAAAAGCCAAGTAAAAAAATGGATTTTTATTATGCAAAATATAAAGCTGCGAGGAGAATAACGATGATTCCTCCGACAAGGAGGAAAACTGGTACACCCGGACCCGTGACGTATTTCTCGGGATGATCGGGATCGCCGCCACCGGCGATCCAGCCCTTTCGCGGTTTCGTATTTTTCCTCTCGGCCTCGACGATCTCGCCGACGACGTATTTCTCCATGAGCTCGAAGGCGTCGAGCGAGTGCCCGACGTCGTCAAAGTCCTCGGAGGCGTCGCCGCTCGCGTGATCGAGGAGAACCTCCTCGCCACCGGGATGCTCGTTCAGAAAAGCCGTCACGTCGTAAACTTTGTCGTGAATGATAAACCGCGTTACGTTTTTGTCGCTTTTGCCAATCTCTTCGCGTGTGAATTGCTTCAACGTCCTTTTTTTTCCGCCCTCGCTCGAATTCTCGCTCGACGTCATTTTGGTCGCACGTTGAGCTTTGCTCTCGATTCAACGAGTCTGGAAAAAATCGTTTAGCCAATGCAATAAAGTATCGATCAGGGGGGAACATTGAAACGAAGAAAAAAAATCGTCAAATTTTCAGGTACGAATTAACGTTGTAGCATTATTAAAAATGTACCGTTATCGATGAAACAATTTTTCAGAAACAAACGCTTCGATGAAAATAGCTCACAAAAATTTTGAAAAAATTCTTTCTGAAAGGATCGTTTGATTGAACGAGACTGAAAAATAATTATACTAAGAAAATCAAGTAAAAAATCGCGAAACTATGCTTCAAAAATTTAAACCCAAACAAACAAACGCTTATTGAAAAAATATAAGTAAGATAATTAAAAAGTATATAAGTAAAAGTAATATAATATAAGTAATATAATTAAAAATATAAGTAATATAACTAAAAATATAAGTAATATAATTAAATATAATATAATAAATGAAAAAATTCTTATTGAAAGGATCGTTCGATTGAACGAGACTGACAAATAATTATACTAAGAAAATCAAGTAAAAAATCGCGAAACTATGCTTCAAAACTTTAAACCCAAACAAACCCAAACAAACAAATGCTTCGATGAAAATAACTGTTGCTTTCGAAAAAATTTTGAAAAAATTTTGAAAAAATTCTTATTGAAAGGATCGTTCGTTTGAACGAGGGTGAAAAACAATTATACTAAGAAAATTAGGTCAAAAAATTGTGAAACTATGCTTTAAAAACTTAAACCCAAACAAACGCTTCGGTGAAAATAACTGTTACTTTCGAAAAAATTTTGAAAAAATTCTTATTGAAAGAGTCGTTTGATTGAACGAGACTGAATAATAATTATACTAAGAAAATCAGTCAAGGGAGCAATTTAAAAAAAAATCGCGAAACTATGCTTTACAAACTTGAACACAAACAAACAAACAAACAAACGCTTCGATGAAAATAACTTACTTTGGAAAAAAAATTTGAAAAAATTCTTACTGAAAAGATCGTTTGATTGAACGAGACTGACAAATAATTATACTAAGAAAATCAAGTAAAAAAATCGCGAAATTATTCTTTAAAAACTTGAACCCAAACAAACAAACGCTTCGATGAAAATAACTGTTACTGTCCAAAGAATTTTGAAAAAATTCTCAATGACAAGATCGTTCGATTGAACGAGACTGAATAATAATTATACTAAGAAAATCAGTCAAGGGAGCATCCGATTTTCAAAAAATCGCGAAACTATGCTTTAAAAACTTCAACCCAAACAAACCCAAACAAACAAACTCTTCGATGAAAATAACTGTTACTGTAGAAAATATTTTGAAAAAATTCTTATTAAAAGGATCGTTCGATTGAACGAGACTGAAAAATAATTATACTAAGAAAATCAAGTAAAAAATCGCGAAACTATGCTTTAAAAATTTTAACCCAAACAAACGCTTCGATGAAAATAACTGTTGTCTTGGAAAAATTTTTGAACAATTCTTACTGAAAGGATCGTTTGATTGAACGAGACTGACAAATAATTATACTAAAAAAATCAAGTAAAAAAATCGCGAAACTATGCTTTAAAAACTTGAACCGAAACAAACAAACGCTTCGATGAAAATAACTGTTACTTTCCAAAATATTAAAAAAAATCTTATCGAAAGGATCGTTCGATTGAACGAGACTGAAAAATAATTATACTAAGAAAATCAGTCAAGGGAGCATCCGATTTTTGAAAAATCGCTAAACTATGCTTTAAAAACTTAAACCCAAACAAACAAACGCTTCGATGAAAATAACTGTTACTTTACAAAAAATTTTGACACAATTCTCTCTGAAAAGATCGTTCGATTGAACGAGACTGAAAAATAATTATACTAAGAAAGTCAATCAAGGGAGCAATGGAAAAAAAAATTGCGAAACTATGCTTTAAAAACAAACTATTCTTTTAAAAAACTTGGCGTAAAAACAACGGTTAAAACTTGTTTTAAAAAAATTACGCTAATTTTCACGACTTCCGTACAAACAATAAAAACTCATTTACGTATAGCAATTTTATTCACGATTTTTTGCCATTCTACAAATAACAATTCATCTCGAAAATAGCCAAAAAATGCCTTGAGGAACAATCAAAATTTTCAACCAATCTACTTTATTTTACTATCTATTTATTACTTCCGTATTTCCACGATTTTCGTACAAACAATAAAAACTCATTTATGAATGGCAATTTTATTCACGATTTTTTGCCATTCTGCAAATAACAATTCATCTCGAAAATAGCCAAAGAAAATGCATTGGGGAGTAATAAAAATTTTCAAATAATCTATTTTACTTTACTATCTATTTATTACTACCAATTTATTTACCACTTTACTATTTGTTACTTTATGCGACAAGGGAATTTTGACATTTATAATCAATATTCGCGTGATCAAAACGTCAGTAATAAATAATATCGTTCTGCAGGCGGGGGGGGGGGAGGAGGAGGTCGAGGGGGGAGTCCGGGCAGTCATTTCGTGACGCGGCAAAATCGTGCTCGGGCACTCTCATCGTTCGTTGTCACGCAAACGAGATACTCGCGTTTCGTCGCCATATTTGAGTCCCCCTACTTGTATCGGTCGATTCCACCGTGCGCGCCATTAAAATGTTTCGCATTCATAGCAAAGCGTCGCAAATCGGCTTGCAAATATCAACGATTACGGAGCAAAGCAGATATCGTCATTTATTGGAACGCGTGACGAACCTGCGATTTTTCCATCGTCCGTAATAAAAAAAAATAAAAATAAAATATAAAAACCGAAAAAAAAAAAATTAAAAAAGTAGTCACGACGTTTATCGGGTAGATGCATTTTTGAAATTATTACGTATCGTGTACTATTGCAGAATGATAAAATTCGATCGATAAAAATCTATTAACGATCGACAAAAATAAAATTGATTTTTAAAAAATGGCGCTGTGAAATCCACGGTAGAATGAAATACCTATTTTTTTATTTTTTTAATTTTAGTTTTGATTTATTTTCCGTCGAGAATAAAATAGCCACTGGTTAATTTATCATTCGTTGATCATCGAATAAATTTTAGTTCCGATTCTCGACGCGTTTGCGCAATGTCCACGTGCTCGAAAATGCCACTGCGTTGCGATACACCGAAGCGTGGAAAATCGTAAAACGTCAACCGTTACACTTTGCTCTTTTTGTCCCCTTTTTTTCGTCTTTAAATAAATATTCACGAATATTCGTTAATCCGAAACAATAATTGGCGGAAATGTTGGAAAAAGAAATCGAAACATTACGTTGAGAATCCGGAGTAGGCAATGAAAACTCGATCGATAAGTACTATTGACAAACACTGGTTTTTCCATTAAATGGCGTATTCGACAATAGCAACGAGCACGTTTCCACGCTTGACGAATTATTGTGATTGGTTATGATGAAATTTCGATGTTTTTCCCCCACTATCGCGATGTTCCCCTCCCCCGGTAACACACTCACTCGGGTCTACTCACCGAAAAGATCGTGAAACTATTTGTTTTTTTTGGTTCTTTTTTTTCGAATTATTTTATTGTGAATTGAAAAATTCGTGGAGAAAAATTCGATTGATATTTTTGAAGATAACGAAGAGGAAAAATAGTAATCGATTTGCAAGCTGCGTCTTCACGGCGCGGCTGTGTACTACTACTGCCACGTCAAACGAGTTCGGTTATATTTATCCGGCTTGGCGTCTTCTCGGCCTTGTCCACTTCCCCCTTCGGCCCCTCCCCCAATTGGCCCTCGCTGCCGCGCTTCCCCCCCCCCCCCCCCCCCCGTCGACGTCACTTCCAGTTCGGAGTCAGGCGCACACGCTCACCAACATTTCTTTGTATCTCGTGATGATTTGCGTGTATTTGTCGTACGCTGCGTAGAGTAGAGAATTCGAAATTTCTTAAGGCCTTATATACGCAATTTCGCCGATTTTCGAAGGTATTTTTCTAGACGCGGTTGAACAAAAATCGACGCATATATTGGCAAGATTTTTTTTACAGATCATTTATGTAGATCAGGCATTCCACGTCACTTCAGCCAGTAAAAAAAAATCCACAAATAATTTTGAAAAATCGAGTTACTTTATTGAAAAATATTCACGGAGTGTCGAAATTTTTAACAAATTATTGACGTTTTTTCTCGTTGATTACCATTTTTTAACATTTTTCCATTCAAATGGCTGTATCTTTGGCAGGAATTGACGTATTTACGTTCGTAAAAAACGAAAATGTGCGTCTTTTTCTAGCCTTCCAGAAAAAAATTAATTTAGATTTTATTGAGCAAGCCGAACGTCCGTTTCAGCGCAAAATATGCAAAAATATTTTTTTTCCCAAGGAAAGACACTTGTTATTTTATTTTTCAGAATTTCCCCGAATCGTGAATACGAAAAACGTATTTTTGGTATTTTTTATATTATGGGATTCCTAAACACCGTGAAGTAACAGCTATTTTTATTAAAAAATTTTTTTTTCTATTAATATTAGATTGAAGAGTGTGGAGCACTCCTGTATGTTTACCAGGTTTTTGAAATGCATATGACATATATGTCATATGTATTGGAGCCTTGGAGTGGATTTAAAAATGACAATTTTTATGTCAATATCTATATTATAAATATATTTAAAAAATCATGACAGTAGCCTTTTTTAGCGTCTAAAGTGCGAAGACCCCTTAAGAAAAACGAGATTGAAGTGTTATTTTATTTTTAAGAATTTCCCCGAATCGTGAATACGAAAAACGAATTTTTGGTATTTTTTTTATTATGGGATTCCTAAACACCGTGAAGTAACAGCTATTTTTATTTTTCTTATTTTTTATTAATATTCGATTGAAGAGTGTGGAACTCTCCAAGGCTCCAATACATATGACATATATGTCATACGTATTTCAAAAGCCTGGTAAACATACAGCGAGTGCTCCACACTCTTCAATTTAATATTAATAGAAAAAAAATTTTAAATAAAAATAGCTGTTACTTCACGGTGTTTAGGAATCCCATAATATAAAAAATTCCAAAAATCCGTTTTTCGTATTCACAATTGGGGGAAATTCTCAAAAATAAAATAACGAGTGTCTTTCCTTGGGAAAAAAAATATTTTTGCATATTTTGCGTTGAAACGGACGTTCGACTTGCTCAACAAAATCTAAATTAATTTTTTTCTGGAAGGCTAGAAAAAGACGCACATTTTCGTTTTTTACGAATGTAAATACGTCAAATCCTGCCAAAGATACAGCCATTTGAATGGAAAAATGTTAAAAAAATGGTAATCAATCATTGTTGGCTCTTGGGAACGTTTTATAAGGGATTACACCACTCTAGCGGCAGAAAACATGTCCTAACTTTGACTATTTATTTTGGGAGTATGCAAAAAGCAATAGGATTTCTTTTAACAGGGTTGATATAACACATATTAAAGCGTTGAAAAAAAATATATTATAATTTTCCTACGAAATGGCGGTTACAGAGCCCATCTTGAAGAACGTGTTTTTTTTTACAAATAGCTTTACGGGAGGACGGTTTTCTCGTAAAGTATAAGACCTGGAACGAAAAACAAAAAAATATAATCTAAACGTTATTGGCTATGGGACAACGTAGGGATTTTGTTTTTATCAAATATTGAAAAAAAAACGGCGCACTTTGAAAGAAATGAATGGATTTTTTGCCCAAAAAGTAAGCAGTAAATTGTTTATAAAAAAAAGTTTACATTCAATCAAAAAACGGCTACGTACTCCCATAGGGAATATAAATGTGAAGCTACTATCAAAATTTCAGATCGACCCATGCAAAGGTGTTGGAGTAATGCGTCCTCCCAGTTAGAAAAAAGTGGTTTCGAGAAAAGTTTAAAGTTGTACGATCCGCCAGAAAGAAGTTCGAGGCGCTGCAGCAAAATCGATAATTGAACCTTAAAAAAAATGTTCGCTACAGGACCAATTGCATATTGTTTTTATGACCCCAAAGTATTTTTTAAGTAAAAAAAAAACGATTTTTCCAAAATCCTAGAGTGGTGTTATCTCTTAAACAATTTTCATATAAAATAATATTTCTAGTATGGGGAATTGCGGGAAAATTGAACGACCTTAGTAGAACATTTTAATAATTTCAAAAAAAATGCCGCGACCTAGAATTTTTTTTAGAATTCCATATCCATAGAAAATAATGTTCCTAGGGGTGCTTCGGGACTATGTTATTGCGTTGGAGAAATTCATGGAACTTTCGTTCACTTGTTCCATTGCTCGCAAATCCGAAATAAAATTATAAACCCCTAGCGATGTTTTGGGGCGAAATATCGTTCGCATAATATTCTCACGACCGTATTGAAAAAAAGCTCGCACGCAGCCGAGGAAAATAAATAGAAATTCTTATAAATGAATGCTAATAAATAAATAGAAATTATTATTATAAAATTATAATTTTATAATAATAATATTATAATAAAATAATAATCATAATATTCTAAAAACATTAAATAATATCAAATGATAATTTTATAATAATAATAATATTAAAATTATTATTATACTATTATTATTCTACTATTATTATTCTTCCATTATTATTAAAAAATTCTAAGTAAACAGGAATTCCCTGGAGGCATTTTTCCTCTTTTATCGAATGTTATATTTTCCGTGACGAGAATTCGCGTGGACTTTCTTTGAGTCGTCGCTGCCCGGCGAATCTAATCTCGGAAGAAAATCGTTACGTCGGAATCTTCGCGCTCTTATCAGAGTTTGATAACAATTGTCGGTCCGAGAGATCGTCGCACTCGAGGAACTCCCCCCCCCCCCCCCCCCCAATGGATTCCATTTTATTTGTTACCATCCATTTGTTCTTGCGGGACACACGCGCAAATGCCATATGTGTAGGGGGCGTTCTTTTTTATTGCCATTCCTTGTTCTCTAGCTACGCAATTCCGTTGCACTTTGAGATCGTCCTCGAAAATGTTTGCCCGCCGGACGAGGTTATGAAATATCCGGGGTATATTGGAACGTCACGCGGTAAGCGTTTCGCTCTTTGTGCGAGAACAGGAGAGACTTTTGTCCTATACCAGAAACATATTAGACCAAGAGACGGGAGAGCAGGCAATAAGAGGGGAAAAAAATTGTATACGTTTGTACGTACGAGCCAGGAAAGTATGAAACTTGCGCTTGAGAATTCACGTCAGTGCTGCCAGGTTAGGAAATTTCCTCCTAGATTTATTTTACCTGGGTTAGGAGAGAAAAAGGGACGAAAAATTTGTAGATTTTTAGGAGAATTCTGAAGCATGAGGGTGTTTTCAGGGGATTATAAATTTCCGAGGTTTTTCTTTTTTCAAAGCAAGCAAAAAAACCAACCGCAAGTGCACTAATTCCGAGTGAACGCTAACGAATAAGTAAGCCCAAACAAACGAAAACAATCATTCAAACCCAACCGATACGATTGGGGTAGAATATCCATAAGTGCCAATATCCATAAGTGAATATCCATAAGTACGAATATCCATAAGTCGAATATTCATAAGTCGAATATCCATAAGTACGAATATCCATAAGTCGAATATCCATAAGTCGAATATTCATAAGTACGAATATCCACAAGTCGAATATCCATAAGTACGAATTTCTTTTTTCAAAACAAGCAAATAAAACCAACCACAAGTGCACCAATTCCGAGTGAACGCGAACGAATAAGTAAGCCCAAACAAACGAAAACAATCATTCAAACCCAACCGATACGATTGGGGTAGAATATCCATAAGTGCCAATATCCATAAGTGAATATCCATAAGTCGAATATCCATAAGTACGAATATTCATAAGTACGAATATCCATAAGTCGAATATCCATAAGTGAGTATAGTATATAACCCAAAGTATATAACCCAAATAAACTCAAACAAAGTTGAACTTTTACCGAGCATTCTCTTTATTAAAAGTTTCTTAAAATGCTCATCTTTCATTGTTTTTTTCACTCTTCCGTCATTTCTGGCGCGCATTTCTATTTTGTACTCACTTATGGATATGCGTACTCATGGATATTCGACTTATGGATATTCCTTCAATAATTCCTTCAATAGTCACTTTTCCTCTACCTCCCGTCATTTCTGGCGCTCATTTTTACTCTATACTCATTTATGGATTATCGACTAATGGATATTCGACTTATGGATATTCATACTTATGGATATTCGTACTTATGGATATTCGACCAATGGATATTCGACCTATGGATATTCGACTTATGGATATTCGACTTATGGATATTCGACTTATGGATATTCGACTTATGGATATTCGACTTATGGATGTTCGACTTAGGGATATTCGACTTATGGATATTCCTTCAATAATTCCTTCAATACTCACTTTTCCTCTACCTCCCGCTATTTCTGGCGCTCATTTCTACTCTATACTCACTTATGGATATTTGACTTATGGATATTCATATTTATGGATATTCGACGATAGTGACCGATACAAGCTGCGAAACAAAATGTCGGTTGCAACGGTCGAGGCTTTAATGCACGTTCGACTCACGCTCAGCGTTGATCGCTGTGACTTTAAGCCGACAGCTCGTATGTTAAGGCGTTACCCCCACTTGTAGCGCAAAAAGGCCTTTTTCATTAATTTTTTTTAAAGAAAACTACAAAACTTTTTTAATCGATCAATATACCATCTTAAAGAGCACATCTTGAAGAACTTTCAGTAATTTTTTTATTGAAAAATATTACATTGTTTAGTGGCAAATGGCCGTCAATGAAATAATGTTTTTATATACACGGTTTGCCGTGACCAACATTGCGGCGAAGTGGATCATCTGAAAAAAAAATGCGGATGGATTTAGTCAAATATAAGTATAAACTAGTCTTTAATCGAAGGATTTTAAAAAATATTCATTTTTCACAAAATGGCGGACAGTCAAAGTTAATGGTTCGATTTTAACGAAAAAAAAACGGCCGTTTTTTGGCTATAAAACGGCCATTTTTTTCGAAAAAAAATCCAACGACTAAAGACTACATTTTTATGTATTAAATAAGCCTGCAAAATTTCAAGAAGATCGGTTCATTAATGTTCGAGTAATCTTGGTCACCGACTTCAGAAATGCCATTTTGAGAAAAACGCGTTTAAAGTTTCAATTTCAGTTTACACGAAGAAAATATTTTTTTTTGTAAACTTACATAGAGTCACCTATTTCGGGCCCATACAGAAGTATGGGCCCGGATACTTATACTTCAAAAAAATGCAATAAAAAAAATCGATTTTTTCAAAATCGCAAGTGGGGGTAACCCCTTAAAAGACACTGAACGGCCTAACCCAATAGATATTGAGATAATAACCATTTTTAATAAAATGGGATTCGACCCACTGTGTACTTGGGGGTGTACACAGTGAAACACGCCTAATTTCACAGTCAAACAAAATTTCAAAATCAAGCAAAATTTGAAGAAAATTACCCTGATCCACTGTACACTTGTAGGTAATGGAGTGCTCTATACAATGGGGAGTATTGTACAGTAAACTATGGAAAAATTAATAAAAAAAAGAACAGCATATTATGAGATCAATCACAATCATTTATTGAATATTAATCGACCATGAGTACATTTCTAATGAGGTACCTCTAAATAGATTCTAACCAGTACCTATTTAAATCACAACGCGAAAATATTCAATTTATGACTTACCTACGGTACCTCGAAAAATTGAGCCACTGCACTTTGACCCTAGATGATACATTTTTTTTTGTTTTAATTTCGACAACATTTCGCGTCTCATTTCGCCTGAAAGATAAGAGGGAATTTGGTCCTCGCCTGCGACGTCCGTGCAAACGTTACGAAAGTTCACCGTTTTATTTGATCAGTTGTTTCGTACGAGCGAGAAAAATGAAATTCTCACCAATTGCAGGGAATGCGAATCGGAGTTTGCACCGTAGATCATTTTTAAAATAATTCCGGCCATATTTCGCCTCGAAGATAAGAGAGAATTTTGCTTTTGCCCGTAACATTTGAACAAACGTTACGAAAATTGGCACGTTTAAAAAAAAAGTATCAGTTACGAAAGAGCGAGAAAATGTCACTGTCACGAATCGCAATTATCTCAGTCTCGAGACAAAGTTTGATTTCGATAATACTTTTTGGGCGTTGCATCTTTGGTTATATTCGAATGGGTTTCAGTCACGATCTCGACGATTTTCGACAGCGCCTAATATCGAGAATTGTGTTAATGTGATAAAATAAAATCAATGAAGTTTCGCGAACTTAGCATTATCCGACGTGAAGACGAAAACATGACAGTGATGGTAGCATTGAACGTTTGCAAGTCACGGCGTCGCGATTATTTAACGTAACGCCGACCTACACACGTATGAGTCTCTTCGTGCCAAATCCAAACGTCGGCCTTGCCATTTTTATTCCACGACGGAAAAGAAAATCTGGAACATTATTTAAATACAAAAGTGCCACGGTCTTGAGGGGTCTTCTCACTTTAGACGCTAAAAAGGCTCGTGAATTTTTTTGGTAGGTTTATATTGTAGATATTGATATAAAAGTTGTTACACTTTCGAAATACATAAAAATAATTTTTTATCCATTTAAGTCACTATTTATAGAAAAAGATAGTTAAAAAAATGTCCTAAAAAAATTGTAGGTCTGCGCTGTTGATGAAATCTCGGAGATGCATCACCCGAAACAAAAAAGTCAACCGGTTTTAGATTCAGTATGTTAATGGCTATAGCGCATATCATACGGTTTTTTATATATGAGGCATTCCACGTCACTTCAGCCAGTAAAAAAAAGAATCCACAAATAATTTTGAAAAATCGAGTTACTTTATTGAAAAATAGTCACCGAGTGTCGAAATTTTTTAAACATTTCTGACGTTTTTTCTCCTTGACTACCATTTTTTAACATTTTTCTATTCAAATGGCTGTATCTTTGGCAGGATTTGACGTATTTACATTCGTAAAAAACGAAAATGTGCGTCTTTTTATAGTCTTTCAGAAAAAAATTAATTTAGATTTTATTGAGCAATTCGAACGTCCGTTTCAGGGCAAAATATGCAAAAATATTTTTTTTCTCAAGGAACGACACTCGTTATTTTATTTTTTTTAATTTCCCCGAATTGTGAATTCGAAAAACGGATTTTTGGTATTTTTTATATTATGGGATTCCTAAACACTGTGAAGTAACAGCTATTTTTTAATTATTTTTTATTAATATTAGATTGAAGAGTAAAGCACTCGCTGTATGTTTACCAGATTTTTGAAATACGTATGACATATATGTCATATGTATTGGAGCCTTGGAGTGGATTTAAAAATGACAATTTTTATGTCAGTATCTATATTATAAATATATTTAAAAAATCTTTTTTAGCCTTTTTTTAGCCTAAAAAGGGCTTTTAGGCTCTTAAAAAACTTTAGACGCTAAAAAGCCTTTTTTAGCGTCTAAAGTGAGAAGACCCCTTAAGAAAAACGAGATTGAAGTGTTTCAGTTTCAAAAATGTTCCATCAGGATTGATTTCTGCCTTGGTGTCCGATCCTTTTCGATTTTTCGCGTTAAATTTTTATTTTTCATTACATTACGATTGAAGAAAATGTCTCGCGCGACTATTTTTTCAAATTTCAAATTTTTTCAAAAATTGACAATTTTCAAAGGTCAATTTGGCTCGCAACGACTCATGCGTCCGCTGCCTCGATTGTCTGTATCTGTCACGCTCGTCAGCCTCAAATTAACCCCGAAGCTATTACTTCGAAGACACTATTCGCCTACGAAGGAGCGACAAATTCCATATTGGACATTTTTGCCTTCAGTGTCTCTCAACCCGTATTCCGGTCGCTGATAAAATCAATGAAAATTTTCGTTCACAATTTGCTCGGCGACATATTAATTATTCGAAAGTATCGTCGTTTATTTTAATTTGTGCTGTTTCTGGTTTTAATGTCCAAATTGAACGAAATTGCTTCAAATATTCCACCAGTCGTAATTTAGCAGTAGTATTTTATTCCTTGTATACCCTTTTTAAGGCCTTAGACTACAATAATGGGTATAAATACATGTGCGAATTTAACAATTTTTTTTCGCATGAAAAAGTGATTCGCTCATAAAATTAATTACCCATATACTTAATATGAATATCAAGCTGTTAGAAAATATATATATATTTTTTTTCGATATACAAAATGGCCGACTAATATTTTCTTTTGTTATATTTTTTTAAGGCGCTCCGTGGCCTCACATTTAGCATCCACAATTTTTTACCTCGAACAAAAAACAAAAATTCTCGTCAATCTACATTAGAATACCTAGAGAAGTACGCACGGAATTTAAAAAATAATGTTTTATTCAAAAGTTGTAGGTTTCTAGGAGCGACTCGCGCTTCACTTTGACGCTACTCACACGCGTGTAGCGCCCTAGCGATAAAACAGACGAAAGACTTGTTTACTCCGATATTCTTATTCTCCTCCGAACCACGACATCACGACGCGCTGTATCAAATAGCATTATCTTGAATTACAACAAACCTCATTTATTTATCGTGTGTGAAGACTTTCTTTTACGGGTCCACGTTAACCTCGCCCCAACAAGAAATGATTTTTCAGTGAAAAATTTCGTTACAACTGTTCATAAACTGCTCATAAAATGAAAAGTTTTCGATTAATCGGAAATTCCGTACGTACTTATCTGCGAAATGCAATTAGGAACATAACTTTTAAATTTGAAGTAAATCGAGTGAAAATTGTCGAAGTTATTTGTCACGCCAATTGGAAAAAAGCTGTCTCGAGAAATTTCGAGTAGTCGGCCATTTTTACATCGAAAAAAAAATATATATTTTCCAACAGCTTGATATACATACTAAATAGACGTGTCATTAATTTTATGAGTGAATCACTCTTTCATACGAAAAAAATTTGTTAAATTCGCACATGATTTTAAACCCGTTACTGTGGCCGAAGGCCTTAAGGGTTATTGTACATCAATTTTCCTCCCTCCGCACTAACATGAATTATTTTACATTAGTTTTCTTATGCAGGGTGTCACTCTTTGCCACCCGAAATAACTCGGTAATTATCGACGTCCCAAAAATGGTTCCAGACAAAATTTGTACGGTGTGAAACCATCAAATGCGACCAATTTGTTTCTTTTCGGTGGAGACGCTGACGCACAGTGAAGGGCACCTCCACTTTTTTTAAAATGGAATGATACATTTTCTTCCACCATCTTGTGGAGCACCTCAAACCGCATAAAAACATTAGGGGGTCAAAGTCGTTCAAGGTCATTCAAGGTCATTCAAGGTCATTCAAGGTCAGTATCGATAATATAAATCTAATACCTCGGATCACTACCAAATATTTGTTAGTGATCCGAGGTATTAGATTTATATTTCATTTTAATAGGTGACCTTGAATGACCTTGAACCTTCCATACTTCGACTTCCATTCCTACGTTTTGCTCTGTATTTATAAACGCCCACGTTTGTTTACCGTGAAAACGAAGAATCGTCAATCCTCGTTCACTGTAACTTCTGCATTTTTTAATAGTCCCAATCTCTTGCTCGTAAATTATTCGTATCTGCTATACGGTGTTGATGGCCGTAGAAAAAACGGCATTGAAGAATTCCCGAAGATTTATTCGATTGTTCATTATAGTCAAATTCTCCTTCGAAAATTGTACAATGGAATAAATGTTTTTTTTACCAACTTGTTTTATTCAAAAATATTTAATCAAAATATCAGACAATGTGGGAAGATTATTGTTGCAGCGTTCGACTGAAAAAAAAAAGCGAATGTCGTTGGAAAGAGGAATTCGATAAATGCTCCAAAATAAAATGTATTATTTACGAAGGAAATAAAAATGATCCAAAGTCCTGTTTGCCGATTGACAATTGCCCGTTAAATTTACAGTCGCGGTTAACGAGTTGGACTGTTTTGCAATTCGCGACGAGGATTTTTTCGGTGCCAGTGGAAATGAGAATAAAATAAAAACGAAACTTGAGGAATTGTAAATACTTCTTGATGTGTTTTCGTATATTTTGAAAATTCGACAGACTCGCGGTTACATGATGTAGAAGAAAATAACGGCGTACACGAGTACACCAATGCCAACAAATATGGGTAAATAGGACGATTTTTCTTTCGGTGCCTCGTAAGCCCAATTGTCGTCGTCCTTTGCCGTTTTTTCATTTTTCTTGGTCGATTTAGTGGTCGTCGGTATGGAAGTACCACCCACGAGTTCGCCGATTTTAAATGTCTCGCGCAATTTGATCGCTTCCTCGCTGTGCCCGATCTCGTCGAAGCAAACCGTTCCGTCCTCGCCGGCCAATTTCATTAGAACCTCCTCGCCACCCGGATGTTGCGAGAAAAAGTCCGTCAAATTGTAAACGCCTCCGTGCATGCTCATCCAGAGATCAGTCATCTTGACGTGCAGTGAAACCTCCGCCGCCGTGTACTTTTTCGTCATTTTTTCTTCCGTCTGAAAAAAAACACGTTTTTTTTTACGTACGTCAGGATTTTTAACCCTTAATAGTCACACTGGGTCCACGGGACTCAAATTATTTTGATGCCGTACGACTTCTTTTTTCCAATAAAACATACATTTTTTTATATGTGTAAGCGTTTCTTCTTTCCTTCTTGAACGCACCTACGTTGGATGAAATAAATATACTTTTTGAAAAGTCCACAGAAACCGCTATGTCTATTTCAAAGTACATTGTTGCCAAATTATAAAACCATTTTTTTTTGTCAATAATTACAAGAGTTACAGCAATTTTTGTATAAAAAAAGTCATTTTTCACGTTTTTTTTTTGCATAATTTTTTTTGCATATTAAAAATTTAATTTTTGATTTCTAACCAATATCCTTGTATTAAACACGGTTCAAATTATACCTCACTTTTTTTTCATATCGCTCTATGCGTTATTTCATTATTTATAACGATTTAAAAACGCCTGGGTCCCATGGACCCAGTATGACTATAACGTGATTCTAGCTAAGTGTGACTACCAAGGATTAAAAATCCTTGGCCACTTAATTCTTTTTTCTCAATTTCCGAAATTTTCTGTCGTCACAGTAATCTCGATTGCTCAAATATAAATTTTGGATTTTCTTGGCTTTAAGGGGTTATGTCAGGAGGCCCAAAAAGAACGATTTTTCATAAATTTTTCTTGAGAAGACCTTTAAATCTATTAACTAAAAAATTTGTACACGTATTATGGTAACTTTTAACTGTATTTTAACATTTTTTATTTGTAAAAATAATTGTTTATAAAATGGAAAATATTTATCGGCGAGAAAAAACCTTCGATTAATTACTGAAAAATATACTTGAAAAGATTGTGTTAAAATTTGAGACTGATCGGTTCAGCCGTTTCCGAGAAATCTCGCTCCCCGACTTTGAAAACACGGTTTTGAGAAAAACGCGTTTAAATTTTCAAAAGCACTTTACATATAGTAAAAAATAATTACAAATGTGCGTGTAACTTCGAGAATATTCGCCGGATTGACAAGAAATTTTCTGCGTGTGTACATAAATATACGTACATTACGAAATTGTTTTTTTAATCGATTTTAACGAAAATTTTAACTGTATATAACCCCTTAATTAACATACTATTCCTCTTCAGAATTTTTCCACTAATTCTGAAAACTTGAATATACCGAAAATTTGAAGATTATTCGGGTGAAATTTTTTTTCACATGTTTCCACTAATTGTAATCCCTCGAGCCGACAAAAAAAATCTCAGGCATTTTGTTCGAATCATAAACATGATTTTTTGTTCAATTTTTTTCGCGTATTCTTGTCATCGGAGTATCGAACAAATCGGAGAATTTTCACTTATTGGTCGATTTTTGTCATCAGAATTTTTTTTATTCTGGACCTTGCACGCGTAACTCAAATCGCAATTTTACGGATTTTAGGTTGTTTTTTTTTTTTTTTTTTTTTTCAAATAAAAAATAAACTAATGTAGACGACCATTACAACATGGCATATTTGGAATCACATTCCATCGGAAACGATTTGTCGATTGATTTTGCCGATTTAACCGATACTGTACCTTCGGAATGTTCTCAGAGCCTCTTAAATTTTTTTTTTATATTCGTTCTCTTTCTCGATGCTCTCACTGAAATCCTCAAAATTCCGTTTATTTTCCAGTCTTCGTAAATTATAGCTCAATTCACTGTTTTCTCCAACATCGTAACTTTGTGCTCTTTACAACAAAAATTAATTACCATTGAATTATCTCGCGTTTATCCTTTATTTCCTCTTATTCTTACGCGAAGAAAAATATTTCACAGTCTTCTCTGCTCTTTCCACAGGGTATTCTTTTATCAGCGATTGCTTTGCGGTTGAAAGTTCGGTCGCGACTGATTAGAAACTGCGCGCAACAATTCACAAGTCGAACCACTGAAAAGTGAATTGATTGACGATTGTGACCCTTTCGTGCAAATCGTGTTGTAGGCCTAACCCCCTTCCCTTCTCCCTGCGCGCACTCCTCGCCGTGCCACTTTCATGAAAATTCATCGAACGTCACGTCCATGTATGACTATCGTTTTTCTCACTCTCGTCTAGCCTATCTCTTCCTCTTTCACGCTCCTCCACTTCATTTGCACACAATGGTATCAACGGTTTTAGCACTATGCATTTTTTTCCCCCAGGCCCAACCGAGAGTTCCGTCCGTTTTCGAGAGACAAAACTTCCGCTTTGCTGCGACAATTTCAGCCCGTTGCCTCTAGTGTGGAAACAATAAATTCCGTTCGAAAAATTAGCACTATACTGTTAAAAAGAAATAAAAAAATTCACCGATGGCCTTGAAGTTCGCATCGTTGGAACACAACGAAAATATTTTTTTTCCTCGTAATTCCCAATTTCTTTTCGCACATTCAGGTTACGAAAATCACTGAAACGTTTTTCCTTATATTGAGGGGAGATATACACCTAGGAGCCGGAAAAAAGTTCATTTTTGTGAATTTTTTCAAAGAAAACTATTTGAAATTTCGTATTGGGGTTTTAATTATCTGAAAGTATATAAAATCAAAAATATTTTTAATTTTCTTTATTTAAAAATATCAAAAATATACAAGACTATTGTATGATCCTTGGAGCGTCGTAAAAAAATCTGCGTATACGGTACCCACTGGCGTTTCTTCAAAAATCATCTGAAAAAAAAAACCAAAAAGATTATTAAATTAGATACTATAATCTAGTACTTGTCATAGCCGATTTTGAAAATATCGATTTATGACAAAATGGCGGACGTTTGAACATAAATAGTGATTTTTGGGCCAAAAATTAGTTATTATTTTGCCTATAAAACAAAAACTAAGTAACGGGAAAAAAATCCTATGACAAGTACTAGATAATGGTGTATAGAATAACCACAAAAAACCTCAAGGCAATCGGTTCATTGGTTTTCGAGAAATTTTGGGTACCGATTTGAAAAACGTGGTTTTGAGAAAAACGCGTTTGAAAATTTGGGAATGAATAAATCATGAAATTTGTCAACTTACATGGAATCATCGATACCAGGCCCATAGTGTAGGTCTTCTACGGTCGACGGAATGTTCATAGCTTCTAAATCCTCGACCTCGACCATCTCGGTGTATATCTCCCGTTAAGGCTAAAAAGGCTATTATCACGATTTTTTATAGGTTTATATTATAGATATTGATATAAAAGTTGTTACACTTAATAAGAACAGTTTCGAAATACATAAATATTTTTTTATGTATTTCGTTTTTTCATCTAACCCAAACAAACTTTAAACGCGTTTTTTTCGGAACAACGTTTTTCGACGGCTTGTTGATGAAATCTTGGACACTACTGAACCGATCCTTATGAAATTCTTTTCGACTATAGCTGTAGCGTATATCAAGGATTTTCAAATTTTTTTATATTTTCTATTTTTTGCTAAAAACAGTGAAAAAAACGTTTTTTTTTGTTTTTTTTTTTCAAAAAATGTCCGCCATTTTGTTATTTTTGCATATATAAAAAACGTACGATAAGCGCTATAGCCAGTAACATACTGAATCTAAAGCCGTTTGATTTTTTGTTTCGGATGATTCATCTGCGAGATTTCATCAACAGCGCAGACCTGCAATTCTTTTAGGACATTTTTTAATTTCCACTTTCGTCTATACATAGTAACTTAGATAAATAAAAAAATCTTTTTCTCATGTATTTCGAAAGTGTATTTATTAAGTGTAACAACTTTTATATCAATATCTGTAATATAAACATATAAAAAAAATTCATGAACGTAGCCTCTTTTAGCGTCTAAAGCGAGAAAACCCCAGATTCACCTGTACAAGCTGAATCTGCGACAGAAGTTTTTAAATACTAATGCGAATAAAGAAATGAAAAAAGAACAAAGTAGAATTTTCGTTGCATCCCAATGATGCAAACTTCAACGCCATAGTCACAAAGCCTCTCCTCGTGACTCCAATTTCATTAAGGCGGGATATACCTTTAGACAGGAAAAAAATAAGCAATATTGAGGGATTTTTAAAACTAAGAAATAATTATTCTACAATTATGAAACTTTAAGTATACTTTAATAGTATATTCAAGTATACAACTTTTTTTTTAAATTAATTCACCATCAAAATGACGGAGCTGTGGCAGAGTGTAGAAAATGCAAATTTAAGAACACGGCACGCATTTACAAAAAAAAACAACATTTCACGCAACATTTCTGTAAAATGTGGATGAAAAAAGTCCACAAAACAAATACCAATTTTTTTTTAATTAGAAAAAATTCAATTGTATGTTCAGTTGATTGAAATAAAGATGATTACTGGATAATTTAATGACGAATGAGAAAGTAACAATCGAGAGCTTTTTCGTGCTAGTCTTCATTTTAATCTCTAGCCGTCTGTTTATTTTCAGTTTTTGATTTTTCGTAATTTCACAAGAATAAGTGGGCCAGGCGAAAAATACGACGATCCCTGAGATTTCGGAATGAAAAATGTAAACGTTCGTCTGTTTCGCTTGTTACAGAAAACCGGTGCGAGAATCAAGATCTACTCGAACTGCTGTCCTCACAGCACCGATCGT
Organism: Ophion slaviceki; assembly: GCA_944452715.1. Classification (NCBI taxonomy): domain Eukaryota; kingdom Metazoa; phylum Arthropoda; class Insecta; order Hymenoptera; family Ichneumonidae; genus Ophion; species Ophion slaviceki. Next base: position 3,006,694 of record OX101795.1, on the reverse strand, counting down.
GTCATCAGCATATGCGGTAAACCGGTGACTTGCATGGAATGCATCAGAGAACTGGTGGCCACCATAAAAACGGTGGGTGGCAAAAAATCGTTAAAATTATAGACTCGAGAGTTGCTTTGTCATCATATAATTGCGCTCACAGTTCCTCGTATAAGCAACTCGGTTTTACCAATAGTTTCCGCGTTCGGGAAGCTTCGCGAACGAAACTAAAGGACATAGCAGCATCACCGTACGAGTTTTCAATCCGTACGATTTTTTCTTCTCAATCGTATCTCCGTTGTTTATTTATAGAAAAAGTTACTCGATATCTCGAAATTTGTTGATACGAGGTCACGAAAAAAAAAATTCGTTCGGTAAACCCATCCGGGAAAGGATATTGGAATCGGAAAAAAATTTGAAGGCTAGTTTTTTGACTGATGATTTTGTAGGTGCCGCGGGTACTAAATCCAAGTTTGCCTAAAAATCGGGGTGTAGGGTTTTTATTTAGGGGATGGAGGGGGATGGGGATGGATTAATGCCAAACTACAACCCCCACGAGGTCGGCGCAGGGAGATAAAATGTTCAGAAAAATCCGGGCTTTATTTTTGTCCACAGCGCCGAAGTCGTGCAGGTTCATTTTGGGGTCGAAAAAGTGGGGTGAAATTTTGAAAAATCAGTTTTAATTCGATAAGTCTGTAGCAAAAAATCATATAATTTTTGTTCAAATGGGAACGTTGTAGCCCTTGAAAAGACGCGTCGATCGAGTATTTGATCATCCCTCTCCAATAATATCTACAACGCCAAAAAAATTGTTGAAGATTCAAAAAAATTCTTTATTGAATAACTCAAAAACAATCGATTTTTCGGGAATGGTTTAAATGTACGAAATGTAGAGAATAATTTTCTCTATATTTTCGTTTCTATGGACCACCCCTGAATTTTGCTTTTTCCAACCCCTCTCGGGGGTTGAAAACTCAAAATGAAATTCTGGGAAAACTAATGGCCGAAAATAGAGATACGAGTTTGGCGCTGTGGATAAAAATAAAGCTGAGGGTTCAAGCTACAAATTGTTCCACGGCGGCGAATTCGTGCAGTCAATAGTTTTCCCAGAATTTCATTCTGAATTTTCAACCCCCGAGAGGGGTTGGAAAATCAAAATTCAAGGGTGGTCCATAAAAACGAAAATATAGATAAAATTATTCTCCACATTTCGCACATTTAAACCTTGCGCGAAAAATCGATGGTTTTCGAGTTATTCAAGAAACAATTTTTTTTTGGTATTTCAACAATTGTTTTGGAGGTGAAGATATTATCGCAGAGTGGTGATCAAATACTCGATCGATGCGTCTTTTCAAGGGCTACAACTTTCCTCCTAAAACAAAAAGTGTACGAATTTTTCCTGAAGAGTTATTGAATTAAAACTGATTTTTCATAATGTCACCCCACTTGTTCACCCCCAAAATGAACTCCCACGACTTCGGCGCCGTGGACAAAAATAAAGCCCGGATTTTTCTGTACATTTTGCCCAATCCGCCTTCATCCACTAAAAAAAATCTGCGCCCCGATTTTTAGGCAAACTTGGATATACAGATTCCCTGTAAAAAAACTGACCTAATTTTTTCCGATTACGGAGTTTTTCAACGACGACTGTGCTAGAAAACGAAAATCGTCTTGAAATCTCGAAAAAAAAGTACCTCGACTGCAAAAAGTGTTCTTTACGAGAAAGTAAAAAAAGGCAAAGAAAATGGCACCACGTTTGAATATCGATCGATTGTTTCGCAGTCGTCCCTGAAGGGGGTCAACAATCCTTACGATCCGCACAACTACGACGACTACTACGCGGACGAGTACGGCGGCTACGGTACCGGCGAGGGGGGCCAAGGAAAGCCCGGCGGCTTCGGCGGCCCGGGCGGGCGCGGAGGTAACGCAGGCGGCGGAGGTGGCGGTGGCGGCGCCGGCGGCGGTGGTAGCGGCGGCGGCGGTGGCGGCGGCGGAGGAATGGCGCCCCGACGTGACGCACGTGGCGGCGGGCCACCCGACATGAACAGAGCGTTTCCGCCGCCGCCCAGGGGCGGCCCACGCGGCGGTGGTGGCAGCATGTCAGGACCTCCAGACCGCGGATACGGCGGTGGTAACGCGCGCGGCGGTAACGGCGGCAGCGGCGGCGGCGGAGGCGGTGGCGGCGGCGGCGGCGGTGGTGGTGGCGGTGGAAATTTCGACGGCGGACGAGGCGGCGGAGGCTACACCGGCAATCGCGGTGGGCCACCACCCTACGGCGGCGGAAATTACAATGGTTCGTCATTTTCACCAGTTTTTTAACATTTGTTTTCCCGTTTGTCCACCTATTAACCCTTTCACTGGTCAAGGATTCAAGAGTGAAGTGGACTTTTCTGGTAGACTATTTTTTTTCTTACTATCAACTTGAAATTTGGTGCTCGGGGGTTTTTGGGGTCGCTGATTACGAATCTGCACTCCAAATTTAGAAATTCAAGATGGCGGATCCAATATGGCGGACCGAAAATGCAAAAAATCACTCGACGAGAGCGAACGTTGGTATTCGGGGGTTTTCGGGGTCGCTGATTACGAATCTGCACTCAAAATTAAAAAATTCAAGATGGCGGATCCAATATGGCGGAACGAAAATGCAAAAAATCACTCGACGAGAGCGAACGTTGGTATTCGGGGGTTTTCGGGGTCGCTGATTACGAATCTGCACTCAAAATTAAGAAATTCAAGATGGTGGATCCAAAATGGCGGGCCGAAAATGCAAAAAATCACTCGACGAGAACGAACGTTGGTATTCGGGGGTTTGCGGGGTCGCTGATTACGAATCTGTACTCAAAATTAAGAAATTCAAGATGGTGGATCCAAAATGGCGGGCCGAAAATGCAAAAAATCACTCGACGAGAACGAACGTTGGTATTCGGGGGTTTGCGGGGTCGCTGATTACGAATCTGTACTCAAAATTTCGAAATTCAAGATGGCGGATCCAATATGGCGGACCAAAAATGCAATAAGTCTTTTGACGAGAGCGAACGTTGGTATTCGGGGGTTTTCGGGGTCGCTGATTACGAATCTGTACTCAAAATTTCGAAATTCAAGATGGCGGATCCAATATGGCGGACCAAAAATGCAATAAGTCTTTTGACGAGAGCGAACGTTGGTACTCAGGGGTTTTTGAGGTCCCTGATTACGAATCTGCACTCGAAACTTAAAATTGCCAAATGGCGGATCCAATATGGCCGACTAAAAATGAAAAGTCATTTGGAAAAAGCGAACGTTAGTACTTGAAATATATTTTGGATCGTAAAAACTGCAAAGGAAACGAATTGAAAAAACTTGATGCAAAAAATGGACAAAAACAAAAAAAAATAAAAAAACAAAATGAAAAAAATCAAAAAGAAAAACAAAAAAAATTAAACAAAAATGAAGTGTTATATCCTACCCTGCAGCCTCCTCGTGGCACACTTTGGATCGCATAAAAATTGCGAAGTAATGATGGAGGTGAGAAATAAATATATATTCAATTTCTAAATTTGGAGTGCAGATTCGTAATCAGGAACCTCGAAAACCCCCGAGCACCAATTTTTGCTCTCATCAAACGACTTTTTATATTTTTGGTTGGCCATATTAGACCCGCCATCTTGAATTTCTAAATTTTAAGTGCAGATTCGTAATCAGGGACCTCAAAACCCCCGAGTACCAACGTTCGCTCTCGTCAAATGACTTTTTGCATTTTTGTTCCGCCATATTGGATTCGCCATCTTGAATTTATAAATTTTGAGTGCAGATTCGTAATCAGCGACCCCGAAAACCCTCGAGTACCAACGTTCGCTCTCGTCAAGTGAATTTTTGCATTTTCGGTCCGTCATTTTGGATCCGCCATATTGAATTTCTACATTTTGAGTGCAGATTCGTAATCAGCGACCCCGAAAACCCCCGAGTACCAACGTTCGCTCTCGTCTAGTGATTTTTTGCATTTTATGTCCGCCATTTTGGATTCGCCATCTTGAATTTCTAAATTTTGAGTGCAGATTCGTAATCAGCGACCCCGAAAACCCTCGAGCACGGGTTTTAGTACTGAAATTCTAAGAAATTTCGTTGCAGTTTGGAAGACCTTGCCATACCTTCGACACTATTAAAGATTAATAAAAAAACACACTATTAAAGATTAATAAAAAAAATTGTACAAGTCTCAAGTATTATCAGTGCTATGACCAGTGTGAAGCGATAGAATTACCTTAATATTGTGTTCTACATAAAAAGACGGAAATATACTATTTTCTTCATAAAATCTAATATAATTGAATCATTTTAAGTTTGTCAAATATTTTTACATCGAGTGAGCTTCTTTTTCGTGATTTTCTTGAGTGAGACTTGTTAGGGCAGTCACACATCAAAGTCCAAACGTAATGAGCCATCATGTGTGCGTGGCCCATCTTCCCTGATACCCATCTTCCATGATTTTTATGGCTTGGTGGAAGCGTTCTTGCTCTTCACCGAAGGAGCCAAGATTTTCCGCGAATATCTTTCGATACTTTATTTCTATCCCGAAGAAAGAAGAACAAAGCACTTTTCAAGAAATCCGTAATCGTTTTTCGAAATTTTTGTATAATATACTCTCTGTATATATGACAAAATATATTAGGGTAGTCCGAACAAGCTCGTTTTCGCTTTGCCGCCGTCGACATAACACTAAATCAATCGATGACAGCAGATAATTTTTAAAAATTGAGAAAAAAAATGGCTCAAAGGAGGTACTAACGACACTCACTATTGAATGAAAATGCATTTGGAAACCTTGCGCAGTAGCTTGAAATATAGGTTGGCATAGGTCTCACCAGTAGACACTTGGCAAAAAAATCATCTGAGTTGTGGTGGCACCAAGGCCTTTTTCTTATCGTTGGCTTGTGTAATGAGCATAAATAAAAATAATATTAATCCCAAGTAGAGATTATTCTCTAGCTCTAGCCATTGGAGTATTTTTCATTTACATTCAAGCATTTATTTGCACGTCATTTATCGATGCGATAATTCATTTTTTCATCTATTGGTTTCTAACTCCTCCGATATTGGATCTTCTTTAAGGCTGTATCGGAGCGAAAATTCTAGCCTGGCGAGAAATACTTTTACGGAGCGTTTTTTTCTACCGAACAAACCCAAGAAATATATTTCCCTAGCTCTCCTTCATTTCCTGCAGACACGTTGCAATTTCTCCGCAGACCTATAATGACACTCGCCCCCATAATAATTCGTCCATCCATGTTTGTACCAGATAACGGCTGGGGAATGCAGGGAAACGCGCCGAACGGCCTCGGCGGTGGAAACTCGGCAATGGGCGGCCCACCTCTCGGTGGAAACAACCAGGGGAACCAGGGTAACATGGGCGGCGGAAACAAGACCAGCACTCAAGTTACCATTCCCAAAGAGGTTGATGTCTATTTTATATTTTCCTAATTCCCTTCGTAATATTGCGTTAAGGGAGACTTTGTCCTTGGAGTACCATATTTCAGGTGTTTACATTTTATTTTTTTTTAAAGGAAACGAGTAAAGCTTTTTGAGTGCGGTTTTTTTCTTGCTTTTATTCATGATATACAGAACGTAAAAAAATGTTTTTTTGAAAAAAAAAAAAACCAATATGGCGGCCTTTGCAGCTCCGCGAAAATAGGTCCTCAAATCGCGCGAGATAAACGGCTGACATCACTGCCCCCTCTTTGTTGATCTGAAACACAAATTCAAAGCATATTATCAATCTGTGACCCTTTGGTCATGGAATGACGGATGGGTTTTTCGTTTAGTACAAATTTCGGAAAATGGCGGCAATTTAAAAAAAAATCGAATTTTCGCGTTTTTTTTTCGCATAAAAAGATAAATAATAAATGCAAAAATGTATCTATCGAAAAAAACGATCCGTCATTCCGTGAAGACATATTTTCTGAGTATGCTCTCCAAATTTCAGGTCGATATGTTAATTACAGCGGTCAGGAGAATGTCAGCCTTTTTTAAAAACGTGTTTTCGAGAAAAACGCGTTTAAAGTTTTGTAATGTGTTTACACAAATGTGTTTATAATTACCGCTAATCGGCAATGCCTGGTCCATAGAGGCATCCCTCCTCTTCTTCTAGCTGCTCATGTTGAGCCGCTAACATCTCCCGCTGCTTTCAAGGACAAAGTCTCCGTTAATTTTCGTATTGAAAATGCTTTTAAAAATGTATATGTTTGTGAGGTTGGCTGGGTATAGGAATCTGAGTTAGCAGGATGTCACACGAAACTAACCCCTGGGAAACTGCGACATGCTAAATGCCTATGATTGGCGTGGGAGAGAGGGAAGGATGGAAGGATGGATGGATGGATGGATAGATATTCACATGTACCTGTTTTTTATTACCCGAAATGTCTGATTACATTTTCAATGCCATGACATTTTGGCACTTTGTGTAATATCTAGATTTTTTTCCACTCTAAATTTTTGCTCCCGCGACCCTAACCGATGAAACGTTTTTTTTCCTTCCCTTGCTGCAGTACGCCGGGGCAATAATCGGCAAGGGCGGCGCGAGAATTCGAAAGATCAGATCGGACAGCGGAGCCGGAATAACAATAGACGAGGCACTGCCCGGTAGCAACGATCGCATTATCACGATTACCGGTATACCGAATCAAATACAAATGGCTCAGTACCTGCTGCAACAAAGGTAATTCATCGTGACTCGTTCTATTCTGCTCCCCCCTGCCTCTCCTGTGTCCGCACTTATATCCGTATCGATTGAAGTTTTATCTTCACTCGAAGAAGAGAAGAATACAGAAACGTGGCTGAAATGAAAAATGGAAAATCCGTACGATAAAAGTATTATCAACGACAAAAAAAACATAAGCCTTATTTTTTCGAAAGAAAAAAAATCAGATGTACTTTTATGACAATAACATTTTTATTTCTGCAATCATAGTATCATTGCGAATGAAAAAAGGGATGATAATTTTAGATAAAAACATTTGTGTCTGTAAATAAAAATAACAAAGACGATAAAAATTGGCATGTTGAAATTATGATCGTACATGAAAAAAAAAGTCTTCGCGTCTCTAAGACTGTACCGGTCTCTGATAATGAAAATCACACGCTTGAGACGAAAATAAGGATAATTGTTTTCCGAAAGTCAAATTTCGAAAACATCGATATGGGGAGTATGGCTAATGAACTATCATTGTAATAACGATAATCATAAATACTAGGTTTTATTTATCACAAATAATAATGATAATCGTTCTCAACATTATCTGTCTTATTATTTTTGTTATTGGCATTATTATTATTATTGTGGATGTAAATAACAAATCTTCATTGATGAAAAGAGTGTAAAAATGTCATTACTACTAACGAGCATCGACCGATTGTTGACCCCGTCGTGTACTCGATGGGCAATTAACAGTCGAACCGTAATCATCGCAAACATTGTAATTAACGATCCTCGAGCCTTAACAACGAGCCAAGCGCCACCGAGCCTTCTAACCCGCTTGTCCCGACCTCGAGGGTGGAGGAGAGTCGCCGTGGGAATACGAGCGAAGAGAACAAGTGGAGAAAAAAAAAACCGCGAACTAAAAAGACAAGAGAAATCATCGCTTAAACAATCTCAACGCTGTACGACGAGAGAAAGAGCGAGAGAAGGGAGGGAAAAATGCCTCGGAGTCCCGTTGTATGGAAGACTAGTGATTTTGTTGTTCTACTTAATATGTAACAAAGAATCACTAATCATCCTACAAAGGTGCTTAATTTCGTCATTGCCAACCGCCATCTATCTGCTTTTCTGGAACTAACACGTCGTCGGCCCGTTCTATTTTGCCGCTGCTGCCGCTGCCGAAACCACGCTTCATCCATTCACACAAGTTCTAGGCTAAGCGTAATCTACCAAGGACGTTCTTCGTCCACTTTTCCGTTTTCATTTTCCTAACCTACAAATTTTCCGTTCTCAAGGCGAAATGACACTCGATTTTGTGCAGTTGAGAAATCCACGTTTTCGGAACTTTCACCAAAAACAATTGGTCGTTTTGAGTGAAAAAATTGCTCATTCGCGCGCCACGTTAAGGGGGTACCTTTGCGAGGGCAAAATTGAGGGTCATTTTTGACTTTTTGTGGAAGAAGAACAAAACAATATTTTTAAATTCGGTTTTTTATACATGTTAGCACAAGATTTTTTTTTTATTATTTTGAAACAAAATCGCGCCGTAGTCGATGAAAGAAAAATACCTTTTTTTCACAGTCCTCTACGGGCGTATTCGCACAGGTAATAATTTTCAAGCTAGAACAAAAAACGAAAAATATTTTGAGTGTAGATATAATAAAAATAGCGCTAATCTGAAGAAAAAAAATTGTACAAAAATCGGTCGAATATTGATCATAAAATTTTCTAAATTCTAACTTATCGAAAAAATCCTACGTACTGGACGAGAAAATGTTGCGGAGAAGCTGCAGTTGAAATTTCGAGTCGATCGATTGAAAACTCGAGGCGCTACGCATACGCCCGTGTGTAAAAAGAGTTTCGAGAACAACGCGGTTAAGGGGCTACGCCAGTGTGAACGCTGAAAGTTTGGGTGATTTTCGGGAATTTTTTGGAAGGAAATCGGATAATTGCTATTTGAGTTACAATGTCGGGAAATTTGAAAAATCTCATTTCGAGAAAAAAGCGTTCAAAGATTTAACTGTCGATATTTGCAAGATAAAACGATATTGATATAAATGATATAAATGATAATGATATTCTTGAAAGTATAAACTGTCGAAAAAGGCACCGAAAAAATCGTTTTTTTAAGTGTCACACTGGTATATCCCCTTAAAGTTTTAAGGACTGTAAAATCATGGAAATTTCGTAATTACCTTTAATCGGCGGTGCCTGGACCATACAATTGTCATTCTAATTCAACATTTTTTGATAGTTAAGGGACCTTTTAAGCGTATGAAAAAAAAGCAAAAAAAGTGTACGTAGGTATATTCCCCCTTAAGATGTAATGGAAAAAAGATCGTATTCTATGCAAAAATAATTGAGAATAATTGCTGAAACTATTGCCGAAAGTTTGCACAAAATGCGTGCACGTCTGTGGGGCATAATGGCCTCGAAAATTGTCAGTATGTCACTTCGCCTTAAGGGGTTAGGCTACTGTGACGAACCAAAAATCAAGAATATTGAAAAAATGTATTTTGGAGGGGTGAGTTAAATGATTAAATTTAGATTTAGAAGTAATTAAAGAAGTTATGAAGAATCTCGTGGTGGACTTTCGAACGTGAGGGACTCGGTGTACTTGATATTAGCCAACTGGTTGTCTGGAACAGAAAAAAATTGTGCCCTTGAGCGGTGGGTTTCGGTTTTTTTTGCGGATGAAGTTTTAAAAAATATCGAAGTTCAAATTCTTCGGTAATAAATATCGATAATAAGTATTTTGGAAAGACGAAGTTAAAAAAATCGAGTTTTTTCTTAAAATAGGTAATATCGGCTTGACCGAGCTTTTTTTATCGTGTTTCGTTTTTGAAAAATGATTTTTTTTTTCGATTTTTCAAGGAAAAATGACATTGCCGTGAATAACGAATTAAGAAAAAAATGTTAAGAGGAAAACCGTCTGTCAAAACTAAACTACTATTGCACTGAATAAGTATACGAAATTTCAAGTTGATCCGTTTCTCAGATATTGACAAATCGTGTACGACGTTTCGAGAAAAACGCGTTCAAAGCTTTACCAGCAGTTCTAACGTTGTGATAATAATATTACCTACAATCTACGACTCCTCCACGGTATGTTGGACATTCCTGTTTGATCTGAGAGGCATTGAGTGACGAACGGTCGTTCGTCATTCTCACAGTAGCCTCACCACGTAAAGTTGCGAATACTAATATCACAAGACTGTGTATCTGATGTGAAAAAAAGATGAACGAATGGTTGTGCCTTCGTAGCTGGAGCAAAATACAAATCTATAACAGCGTTATTATCTTTAGTATCTACCAACAGTACAGTGAAACATTGTAATTGTATGTAATGAATGACGTTGAAGTTTGCATCGTTGATAAGCAAGGAAAATTAATTATTTTTATGAATTCAATTTCTTTGTTGTCGCATCTAGGCTGCGAAAATCTCTTTAAGGTAATCCTATCGCTTCACACCAGTCATACCACTGATCATACTTGAGACTTGTACAATTTCTATTTTTAAGGCGTTACCCCCACTTGTAGCGCAAAAAAGGCCTTTTTCGTGATTTTTTTTAAAGAAAACTACAAAACTTTTTCAATCGATCAATATACCATCTTAAAGAACACATCTTGAAGAATTTTCAGTAATTTTTTTGTTGAAAAATATTACATTGTTTAGTGGCAAATGGCCGTCAATGAAATAATGTTTTTATATACACGGTTTGCGGTGACCAACATTGCGGCGAAGTGGATCATCTGAAAAAAAAATGCGGCTGGATTTAGTCAAACATAAGTATAAACTAGTCTTTAATCGAAGGATTTTAAAAAATATTCATTTTTCACAAAATGGCGGACAGTCAAAGTTAATGGTTCGATTTTAATGAAAAAAAACGGCCGTTTTTTGGCTATAAAACGGCAATTTTTTTCGAAAAAAAAATCGAACGATTAAAGACTACATTTTTATGTATTAAATGAGCCTGCAAAATTTCAAGAAGATCGGTTCATTAGTGTTCGAGTAATCTTGGTCACCGACTTCAGAAATGCCATTTTGAGAAAAACGCGTTTAAAGTTTCAATTTCAGTTAACACGAAGAAAATATATTTTTTTGTAAACTTACATAAAGTCATCTATTCCGGGCATCAAAAAAAAACTGCACTTCAAATTGCACTTCAAAAAAATGCAAAAAAAAAATCGATTTTTTCAAAATCGTAAGTAGGGGTAACCCCTTAACACATGCAGGTATCGATAAACGACCCTGAAATTTTACAGATACGATTATTGATATATTTAGTGAAGCTCGACAAAAAATTATGACAATCCTATGGATTGAAGCCTGGCGATAGGACTACCTTAAGGCGTCTGGCCACCTTGGCCGATCGTAAAATGGGTATATTAAAAAAAATAACAATAAACTCGAAAGTATGGGCCAGAATATTTTTATTTTTTGACACAGCGTCAGAAAGGGCTTTAAGAATAACGTTGATAAATTTCCGTTCAAAATATTAAAAAATGGCGCCGTTATGCACATTGCCGCGGAGGCACGATACGCGCGGTCGTTGTCCCAGCTGTTACCCGGTCGTGTCACATCAGAAAAAAAAATCAGCTCGTTCGTGAGTAGTGTCTCTACAATGCAGCGCAGCGGTTTTTTTTTCGACCCTAAAAAAAATTATGGCGAGCCCACGAAAAAAATGTGTATTTTTCACCGAAATTTTTCGAGCAAAAACAATAATAAAACAAAAACTAATCAAGTTATCGCGAAAATCGTACGTGACATTTTAGATAATGTATCTAAAAGTATCGTGTAAAAATTTAAAAGCAATCGGACCGATAGTTGACGATATTTCGACAATACCAGTTCAAAAAATGCAGTTTCGAGATAACGCAGGACAGCTGCGCGAGCTAAACCGTGCGAGTTATAAACACGGATCGAACCGCACGGTCGACCGCCCGCAGCGGCTCAACCTTCCCGCCGAAAAATAACTCTAACTTGGTCAATTTTGCGTTTTTCGATACGTACTATGGCTTAAATTGTTCTTAACAGTTCAGGGTTTATTAAAAAAATAAAAAATAAAATGAAAAACAAAAATTACAAAATTTACCTCAGCTCGCGACAAAAAGGCTTCGGTGAACGATAAAAGTAAAGAAATAAATAAGAAAATCAGAATATCGTTGCATTCCAAAGATGCAAACTTCGTCATGCATAATACCTGAGTCGTCAATGAAAATCGTTATTACCATTATGAATTATTCATCGGCATGTACATTAGCATTGACATTCAACTACTCCTGTCACCGCTTACAGCAATATTGTATCAAAGCAACAACAATGTTCGTAATCGATCGTACGTTCGATAAATGCAAATCAATCGTCGTATTTGTTCTTCGTCGAGCGTTCTTCGTGTATAGCGAGCCTAATCCTCACTCGTTCTCTGTGTTTCAGCGTTCAAGACAACGCCGATCATTATTAGTTCACCCGACGATGGAGAAGGGAAGAAACCAGCGATCAATGGGAACACGACAACACGCACTCACACACAACGACACACGAAAACACGAACACACGTAAAGCCGGGGGAGCCAAAGATGCGACAGTAACGGTTTTTCTATACATATATCCCCCCCCCCCACCCCACCCCCTCGTAATCGTTAATCTTAATTGCGCCGAATGTTTGGCGACTGCAGAAGAAAAACTGAGGACGAATAATGGTGTACGAGGACGCGATACACATATCCGTGCAGACGAAAGAAAAAAAGACCCAATAAAGGAAAAAGAATCATTCGTCTTGGTGTATGCGCGATAATGAACGAAAGAGGAAAAAAGCGCGAGCGGCGGAAAACATTTAGCGTCCGACAGACGAGAGACGCCGCGATCACGTGGCTTTGAAGATGGAACGTATTTTGTTCGAGCAACGTTTCCGTAGATTTCAGCCATTGGCGAATTAAACTGAGAGGGAGAGAGGGACGGAAAATATATTCCAAGATGGCTTTTTTTTCGGCCGAACAGCCGAACTTTATTATTCACTTTTTTTTACGTCAATTTTTTGTTTTGTTTTCCGTCACGGCGCGGACACGAAAAACGAAGACAAATGGTTTCAAAATGGCGAACGATATTCACTATATTTCCCGTGACATTTGTTTCCTTTTTTTTCCAATCCCCAAAAAGTCCGCGTTTCGTCTCTCAGCCGGGAGAAGATGAGAATATGGGGGTGGAGAACCGCGATCATTGTTGGTGGCCTAAGTTTTCGTTTGCCCCCTTTGCTTCGTTACTTCCCGCGCAAAAAACGCGGAGATCATGTTGGCGTTTTTTTTTTTGTATCGTATGGAAAACGAGAACGGAGCAAGCAGGAAGAGGACCGAGGAAGAGGAAGAAGAAAAAAAGATTGAAAACAGAAAGAAAGAAACGATTTTTCACGATGTTCGGCCACTCTGGAACCATTTACCGAGCTCGCTCCGAGACAGAGCTGTACATAAGAAAAGGAACACACACACACACGAACATACATACGAAAAAAAAAGAAAAAAAATGAATCATTTTCCCTTCATACCTTTATTACTGTAGACTAACGGACCCGCCCCTCCCCCAATCGCGGTGAAACGCTTAAGCATTCGTTCGTAAGAGTAATAATGATAATATTAACACGATTAAGATTAAGGGATGAAAGAGCGAGAGAGAATACTTGGAGAAACGAAGATCGAGGCGCACGGGGGAGGAAGGATCGCGAATGAAATTTTCACATTACCGCGAGGAACACCTCCTCGTTTTCCTTTCTTTTTTACCTTTTTTTTTTATTTACCAAATCCTTCGTCCCGTGAAATTCTCGCTGATTCCGTTTTCTTTTTTTTTTTTTTCTTCACATCGCGTGATATCGCGATACACGCCACGAGAGAATTTTATCCTCGCGCAGTCAGCGTTTCTCTTCACCTTTGAATGATGAATAAATAATTGAAATGAAAAAAAAAAGATTTAAAAAATCAACAACTCCAAGCACCCTTCCCCCTCTGCGTGGCCTCTTACCGCCGCCAAATCCCTTCAAACTCATTCCCGAGCATCCACATTTTACCTCCGTTCAATCCTTAGGATTCTCAACAAAGGGCATTTCCGATTTTTCTTTTCTCTGTCTTTTTATCGTTCTTTTGCTTCCCCCGTTGAATTCGTCGACGACGAGACACACGTCTTTGTGAAACCCGCCTTTAGGTATAACATACGATAAAGTAGAATGAGAGATGCGAAGAATAACGAAGGGGATGAAAGAAAGAGAACATTTTCTCGTATCGCGTTTGCTCCGCAGTAGAATTAAAGTCACGAGTGTTAAATCTCGGTCGTAAGCCGTACCAATCAAAAAAAGGAACCACAACAAGCAAACATAATAATAATGAATCGATTAAGTGAGTGGAAATGGCGAGGAAACAAAAAACAGGAATGAACAACATTATAAATAAGAACGATGAATATATACATATATATATATATATATGACTATATGACTATATATGTATATAGTCATTCTATATATATATATATATAGTCATTCGTACGCTGCGTCCGAGAAACCGACTCGAATGCATTTCATTAATTTTTTTAAAGCTCTTATCGATAATGAATAACCAACAACCAAGAAACACACAGGGAATGAAAAAATCCTCAAGTATGAATGAATTATTCACGTCATATGTGTATAGGAGTGAGATTACGACAGGTGGGCGATTGTAACGAAAAAAAAAGAAAACCGACGGCCGATAAGGTGCGAAGAAGGGATTTGGTTTTTTTAGCCAGTTAAGGAGAAAGAACACCGCGAGGAAAGGAGAGAAGCACTTGTGGGTGTGCATTACGTATGAGTACACGAAACATATTATTATTATTATTTTTATTATAATTATAATTCAGGAAGCCGGATAATATAACAGACACACACACACACAGACATGCTCGCTAAACAAAACAAAAAACCGTTACGTGTACCATAAGGATATACAGTTTACAATGATTTGTAATAATGGATAATTCTTATTTGTCGAATAAAAATTAGTACAAACGCATCGATTGTCGGTTCTTCCCGGATACTCGCGTGGCTGTTTCGAGGGGCAGGAGAGTTTTTCTTCGATGTGGCTGTTACGCGTGTAACCAACGAACTACCGAACCCTATACTTCTGTACGTAATTTTTTTTTTGGTTGAATGTACGCGATGTTTTTTTTTCGGGTTACAGGGCAAGGACGAGTTTTGTCTGCTCGGAGTATCAGGTTGATAAAAAAGTTTTGTCGCAAAAATTTAAAAAATGTCTTTTTACGTATTGACGCAATATGACATCGAGCTATGTCGAGAATATTCTAGAATGTTTTCTACTCTTCCGCGTGATAGCAATTTCGAGCGATCATTTTTTACGAGTGGCGGCGCGGCACGAACGCAAGCACAACTGCTAAAAATATACAGGATGCATTCAGCGAGAACGTAGTTTCTCATCGAACAGTCCAGCGTTGGTTCAATCGTTTTAAATCTGGAGACACAAGCCTTGAAGATAAGGAACGTTCCGGACGACCGTCGACCATCGATGATTAAGCATTACTCCGCTGCATCAAAGAAAAACCGGAAGCAAGTACGCACGAGCTAGCAAGAGAACTTGGCTGCACCCAACCGTCAATAGTCAATCACTTACACAACTTGGGACACAGGAAGGTTCTAGCTCAATGGATACCACACCGTCTCACCGACGACAATAAGAACTGTCGCGTGACCATCTGCCAGTCTCTCCTGCTTCGCCACCATCGCAAGGAGTTTTTGGAAGATCTTGCGACGGGATATGAAAGCTGGGTATTGTATGATAACAGAACGCGTTTAGCCTACTGGCTTCCTATCGGAGAAAAACCGCCACACCAACCGAAATCTGATCGTCACTCACAAAAGGTTTTGTTGTGCTGTTTCTGGGACGCAAAGGGAATGCTGTTTCACAATTTTCTCCCTGTAGGTAAGACGATCTCCTCTACACGATACATCGAAAATCTCCAGGAATTGGCAAAAGCTATAAGAAAAAAACGGCCAAGACGCGCGACTGTGCACCTTCTCCACGACAACGCGAGACCCCATGTCGCAAAGGAAACCCACAAAACAATCACTGAGCTTCACTGGAATACCGCTCCTCATCCACCATACTCTCCCGACATCGCGCCGTCTGACTACCATTTGTTCAGACATTTGAAGGCATATTTGAGAAACAAAACTTTCGAAAACGTCGACGATCTCAGAAGGGATATTTCAAATTTCTTTGAGTTCCAGCCGCCGCAGTTTTGGGCAAAGGGAATAAATGAGTTGCCAACTAGATGGTCGAGTGTCATAGAAACCGATGGCGAATATATTGTTGATTAGAAATGTTTTGTATAAGATATATAAATAAATAAATTATATTGACATTGTTGCGACAAAACTTTTTTATCAACCTGATATTTTTTATGTTACTTTGAACACTCGAATGTTAAGGAGCCTACGCTTACCGAGAGGCACGAAAAAATGGTCTAATTGCGATGTTTTTTTTTCCGGGGAGACGGTTGGTGAAAAATTAAGTTTTTTAACAGAAAGTTATATGTATCGAAAGCGTAAAAAAAACTATCGAAGCAAGCATGATAATCCTAGTTCAATCGCTGGCTTATAACATATTAAAGATGCTGTATACATTTGAACAAGAGCGGTGCAGTAGTTTCTGAAATATCGTGGTCACCGTTTCGAAAAATGGTGTTTCGAGAAAAACGCGTTTGAAAGTATACCTGCTCCGTATACCTGCTCCGTTCCAGGGCCGTAACTTGTGAACCACTTCGAATATCGAAAAATCTTTTGGCACACATTTTCTACACATGTTGTAGATGTGATTTATGAAGAAAAAAAATCGATTTTTTCGACCCGAGGAACTAGAGCAGCGCCTTAATGTGCTTGCAGAAATTTTCGGCATTTAATCATTTTCAAATGAAAGTATGCTTTCGATGACCATCGCTTCAGCTTCTAAGGCTGACGTGTCAATTATTGAGATTAAAAAAATAATTATCGATGAAATTCTCTCTGGTCTTCATATTCAATTTTTTTTTAATGCGTCAACTGCATGAGCTAACAGTAGATTTTCAAATTGGCGTTTCACATTTACAATGACATTGTCTATTGCTTGGTAGTAGATGTTGATCTTTCCGAATTCTTCTGGTTGTGTATCGGCCGGCAAGTCTAATGTACTGCTTTCCCCCACAGTTAAGGGGTTATGTACAGTCAGGAGGCCCAAAAAGATCGATTTTTCAAGAATTTTTTCTTGAGAAGACCTTTGAATCTATTAACGTAAAAATTTGTACACATATTGTGGTAACTTTTAACTGTATTTTAACATTTTTCATTTGTAAAAATAATTATTTTGAAATTAATTATTTATCTCCGGGAGCACCTCTAAAAAAAGGCGTCTTGCGGTGAGCACGATATCTCTGGACTGGATCATCTCAAGTGAAAAAACCAAAAATATTTCGTTAATATAATGGATTATCTTGTAACTGGTCGAAGGAATAAGCGAAATAATAATTTTTGACAAAATGGCGGCTTCTAAAAAAAAATCGATTTTTGACAAAAATTTAGGCCTTAAATTGTTTATAAAATGGAAAATATTTATCGGTGAGAAAAAACCTTCGATTAATTACTAAAAAATATACTTGGAAAGATTGTGTTCAAATGTGAGACTGTTCGGTTCAGCCGTTTCTGAGAAATCTTTCTCACCGACTTTAAAAACAGTTTTGAGAAAAACGCGTTTAAAGTTTTAAGGCGTTACCCCCACTTGTAGCGCAAAAAAAGGCCTTTTTCATGAATTTTTTAAAAGAAAACTACGAAACTTTTTTAATCGATCAATATACCATCTTAAAGAACACATCTTGAAGAACTTTCAGTAATTTTTTTATTGAAAAATATTACATTGTTTAGCGGCAAATGGCCGTCAATGAAATAATGTTTTTATATACACGGTTTGCGGTGACCAACATTGCGGCGAAGTGGATCATCTGAAAAAAAATGCGGATGGATTTAGTCAAATATAAGTATAAACTAGTCTTTAATCGAAGGATTTCAAAAAATATTCATTTTTCACAAAATGGCGGACAGTCAAAGTTAATGGTTCGATTTTAACGAAAAAAAAACGGCCGTTTTTGGGCTATAAAACGGCAATTTTTTTTTTCGAAAAAAAAATCGACCGATTAAAGACTAGATTTTTATGTATTAAATAAGCCTGCAAAATTTCAAGAAGATCGGTTCATTAGTGTTCGAGTAATCTTGGTCACCGACTTCAGAAATGCCATTTTGAGAAAAACGCGTTTCAAGTTTCAATTTCAGTTTACACGAAGAAAATATGTTTTTTTGTAAACTTACATAGAGTCATCTATTCCGGGCCCATACAGAAGTATGGGCCCGGATACTTATACTTCAAAAAAATGCAATAAAAAAAAATCGATTTTTTCAAAATCGCAAGTGGGGGTAACCCCTTAAAATCACTTTCGAACGCTCTGACGTCATAACAAATGTGCGTGTAACTTCGAGAATATTCGCCGGATCGACAAGAAATTTTCTGTGTGTACTTAAATATATGCACATTACGAAGATTAAATAAATAAAAAATTGATTTTTCGAAAATTTTAACTGTATAATCCCTTAACTTAATCGTAAAACTGAATATCTATTTAATTTGCGTAATAAAATAGCTACTTTTTATACAAGTCACGAAATTACGACGAAGAAAATAGGGTTTCAGCGTGAAAAAAAAACACTTTTTTGCGAATTTTTTGCATCTATATGGATAGAGTAAATTTATTGAAACCTTTTGTACATTGTTAAGTGTCATTTCAAGAACATTCCGTGAAATTTGTACGCGAAAATATCCACAAACAAGCCGGTGCCGCGTTTTTCTCGAAACCACTTTTTCAAAGTCCGTGTTCACTGCCATTTGAAAACTACATGACCGATTTATTTCAAACTTGGTACACACTGTCTACATATAAAATACCTCCCCCCAACGGTTAGTTTGAGATTTTTTTTACATTGAGGGGGTTTTCCACCCCCTAAATGGCGGAATTTTTCGTGAAAAATGGCACTTTTCACTTTACATGACCACCAAAAATTTATAAATGAAAAAAATAATTATCGAAGACCGTTGGAGAGAGGATTTGATGATACTTTGACTAAATTTTAACGGGGTCCTCTAGTTTCTCGGGTCGAAAAAATCGATTTTTTTTCATAAATCACATCTACAACATGTGTAGAAAATGTGTGCCAAAGGATTTTTCGATATTCGAAGTGGTTCACAAGTATAAATCACATGCGCGAACTTTCAAACGCGTTTTTCTCGAAACACCATTTTTCGAAACGGTGACCACGATATTTCAGAAACTACTGCACCGATCTTGTTCAAATTTATGCAGCATCTTTAATATGTCATAAGCCAGCGATTGAACTAGGATTATCATGATTGCTTCGATAGTTTTTTTTGTACGAGCGAAAAACTTAAGAAAAAATGAGTAAAAAATAGAATGTAATTCTCAAAAGTGTATAAAAAAGTCAATTTTTGTAATTTAGAATTCACTCAAGTTCAATCGCTAGTCTTAAATATGAAGATTAAAATGCCGTTTGGTTTTTTCATTTCGGATAAGCAGAACAGCCGCAACCTTGGTCACCGTCAAGCACCGCTTTTACTTGATGTCTTCCTGTCGGCCACTATAACGTTTATTCTATTATATATTTTGACTTCAAAAAATTTGTAAAGCTTATTTAAATGTTAATAAAGATTATGCAAAAACAATGAGATTGATTATTTCGATGCTTTGCCCGTAAAAAATTATTGAAAAAGCCGTAAAAAAACAGCCGAGAAACTAGAGGACCCCGTTAATGGTACTTGATTTCAGATAATTTCCAGCTGAGACACAGTGAACACCGCAAATCGTGTTTTTCCAAAGGCGTTCTTGGAAAAGCTTTGTCACCGGCTTGTTTGTGGATATTTTCGCGTACAAATTTCACGGAATGTTCTTGAAATGACACTTAACAATCTACAAAAGGTTTCAATAAACTTACTCTATCCATATAGATGAAAAAAAATCGCAAAATGTTTTTTTCACGCTGAAACCCTACCCTCCCCTTAAATGATCTCTTTATGCCAATGGTAACAATAAACGTATCATTCGTTTTCAATGTACGATATGCTACTTGAGTGTTTCCTATTGCCGCGATAATATAAATCGATTCTTTTCACGAGTACAGCGCGTCGTCGTATGCTTCGTCAGGTTTCTCTTTACTTTTGTTCTCGGCGTTCTTGACCACCTTTTCCATCGATTCTACGGATTCAATGCAGCGGAAAAAATTGAAGGATCTTTTGCCACAGCATTCTTTCGTCGAAAGACCATCGACAAAAAAAAAGCTAGAACGAGAGCGTATTCACGAGTGAGCCGTTTGTTGGTTGAATCATTATTGATCGACTCGATATCCATGCTCCGATATAAATTCCCTTTCAAAGAGACCGCAAAGAGAGAAAGAGGACAATTGAAGGCAGGACTACGTTGGGGAAACTGTATAAAGAATATTATAAATTGCCCTTTTATGTAAATACTCGAGTATTGCGTAAGTAAAAAACACAAACAATCTTCGTTGTAAATTGCAGAAAGCAGTATTCAAAAAAATTATATTGAAAAAATGTATTGGTTTTTTGATGGCATCATTACAGTTGATTATTTTTACATATTTACACTACCGGCCAAAAGTTTTCGAACACAAAGTTTCGCAATTATCAGAAATTGCGAAACTTTCGATCACTGGATAATTGCCAAATAATGTTAGAATAATATAATTAATTTCATTCATTATTTTACGAAGATACTATATAGCTCTGTATATCGAATTATATTGTTCTCATATAATTTTGCAATTATCTGAAGTGTCCGAAAACTTTTGGCCGGTAGTGTATATAAGTAGCAATATGAGTAAAATTAATCAAACGAGGTACGTGATTTTTTTTTGAATTTTTACTATTTTTTTTGGCGACTAGTACTCTTTTAAAAAACGACAATTTTTCGCCTTTTTTGTTCTTGTTCTGATGCACTCCGTTTGCAGACAAACATTTTTTTATGCTTTTCTTTGATCATAAAGGGGGCTTAAGCTTCAATTTTGTTTTTTTTTAAAGCTTCGTACGATTTTTTAAAAAGACATTTTGATTTTTTTTAACGAGACAATTTGAAAACTAACGTGTATCGCGAAAACGACAAGGATTCAAAGAAAACCTCAAGATAGTAAAAAGTTGAATCAGTTTTCGTAGAGTTCGCGAGGATTTTTTCAGATTTTTGTGTCGACATTTTTTTTCAACTATTTTCGGTAAAAAATCAGCTGATTTAATTACCGCAACTCGAAAACGAAGGGGTTTGTGGTAAAATTACAAGAAAGGAAAAAATAGTATTTTTCAATTTTCTACGCAATAGAATTCTTACAGATTTGTTATCATTAAAATCTTTTTCCCCGTTAAAATTTTATAGTTTTCTAGTCACGTCAATCGACTGATTTCAACCGATTCTATTACGTTGAGAATAGAAAAATACAATTTTTTCTTCTCTTGAAATTTTACCACAAACCCCTTAGTTCCCGAGTTACGGTAATTAAATCATCTGATTTTTTACCGAAAGAGGTGAAACAAAAACTTAAAAAAAAAAAAAAAATTCTCCCGATCTCAACGAAAACCGATTAAACTTTTGACTATCTTGAGGTTTTCCTCGAATTATGGTCGTTTTCCCGTTACACGTTATTTTCAAAATTGTTTTTATTTTTAAATCAAAATATCTTTGGAAAAAAATCGTACGATGCTTTAAAAAAATCAACAAAATTGAAGCTTGAGCTTTCCCCTTTATGATTCCCGTCAAAGAAATCCACTTAAAAAATGTCTGTAAACGGGGTCCACCAGAAAAGGAACAAAAAAACGGCAAAAAATGTCCATTTTCGAAAAAGGACATTTTTACACATTTCATTCGAAAGAATAATTTATTCGAAAATGTACAATCGTAAGAAAATAGTAAAAGAAATTAAAAAAAAAACGACATGAATATGAATTCCTCCCTTTAAAAATGCCGTTTATGAAATTTATTTACGTCAATGATTGGCGAAATGGCATAAAAAATCGTTCAGGAACTTTTTTGAATTTTTGTCCGGTAATAATGTCTCGCAATCTTTTTTAGTTTATGCATTTTTAAATATATATATATATATATATATATATATATATATATATATATATATATATAATTTTTTTTTGCCGAGAACCGTCATCAAAAGAATATTATCAACGACGATTGAAAAACGGTGAGAATTATTGTTTACCTCAAATACCATATCTCAATTATCTTATCTTTATCTTATCTTTAATTATTACGTAACACCAGTTATGTTGTAATTGCATTGCATTGAGATAATTACTTATCACTTTATTCATTGCATAATTGTTGGGGTCTTTTTTATATTGTCTATATATATATATTGCATACATACCTTTTTTGCATAATTGTTGGGGTCTTTTTCATATATATAAAAGACCCCAACAATTATGCAAAAAAGGTCCATTAAGACCTTTTGAGAATTAAAGATAATTAAGAAAAAATCAAAGATGATAAGATAAGATAAAGATAAGATAAGATAATTGAGGTATGGTATTTGAGGTAAACAATAATTAATTCTCACGTTTTCCAATCGTCATTAATAATATTTTTTTGATGACGGTTCTCTGCGGAAAAAAATCATATAAATGAGTTTGTTCGAAAAAAAATCGATGGCCTCATTCGAATCGGAGGCAGTCGAAGTTCGATAGTCGCTCCAACAATGTTCTTCAGCTTGTTCTTCCTCGCTACGTCACGTACACCGGTAACGAGGTCCTTGAGGGGATCGCGAAACTGCAGACTCAGCAGGCAGTACGGTACGGAACTGAGGGGTTTGATATATGGTGAAAGAATTGCCGAGCATTCCCCACGTCTGCTATTTTCACGTTGATAATATGCCGCGTAATGATTAGATGAGACGTATTGTTTAGTGAACAATTTCACGTTATATTTATATTACATAACTTGGTTTTTCTCTTTAAATGAATACTATCTTTATATTTTTATAGATTCTTAATTTTGTGCATTGATTAAAGTCGACGTTTCAGATTGCGACGAATTACGATTTTTCTTCGTTGCTATTTTTACTTTTTATTAGGGACTTACAGCACAGTAAACGTCTAAAATTATGCGATTTTTTTTTGGTGGAAGGGCAAGGAAGGGGAAAATAAAATTCAAGGTTGTTATTAGTCATGTCTTCGAGTGAACAAAAGAAAATTATATTAAAATATTATACCAAATGGTGACGCTGGAGCCATTCTCTCTCGCGAAGCATGTTGAATTTGAGACGCTCTGCGGCACGCAGTGTTACTAACGCAAATTTGAATTTGGAAGAAAATAATAAAAATTCAATTAGTATAGCTAGAGAAATACGTTGGGGATTTTGAAAATATGAAAATTTGTGTAATTGCCAAGCATTTAAAGTAAAAACTCAATTTTCGACTGCAAAAAAGGACAATCATTTGTTAATAACTAATGTTGAAATTAAGGGGAGGGTAGGGGTTTCAGGGTGAAAAAACACTTGTTTGCGAATTTTTTTCATCTGTATGGATAGAGTAAATGTATTGAAACCTTTTGTACATTGTTAAGTGCCATTTCAAGAACATTCCGTGAAATTTGTACGCGAAAATATCCACACACAAGCCGGTGATAAAGCTTTTCCAAGAACGCCTTTGGAAAAACACGATTTGCGGTGTTCACTGTATCTCAGCTAGAAATTATCCGAAATCAAGTACCATTAAAATTAAGTCAAAGTATCATCAAATCCTCCCCCCAACGGTCTTCGATAATTTTTTTTTTCATTTCTAAACTTTTGGTTGTTAAGTAAAGGGAAAAGTGCTGTTTTTCACGAAAAATTCCGCCATTGTGGGGGTGGAAATGTAAAAAAAATGTCAAACTAACCGTTGGGGGGAGGTATTTTATATGTAGAAAGTGTGTACCAAGTTTGAAATAAATCGGTCATGTAGTTTTCAAATGGCAGTGTACACGGACTTTGAAAAAGTGGTTTCGAGAAAAAACCCGTTTGAAGTTTAGAGAAGTCGGAGCTACAGTGTTAGAAGAGCGGGACTAAATAGTCAATAACTTCGAGAGTTTTGCTCTGATTGACTTGAAATTTTGGGATTGTATTCTTGAAATGTTTAACGGGGTCTTCTAGTTTCTCGGGTCGAAAAAATCAATTTTTTTTTCATAAATCACATCTACACCATGTGTAGAAAATGTGTGCCAAAGGATTTTTCGATATTCGAAGTGGTTCACAAGTATAAATCACATGCGCGAACTTTCAAACGCGTTTTTCTCGAAACACCATTTTTCGAAACGGTGACCACGATATTTCAGAAACTACTGCACCGATCTTGTTCAAATTTATACAGCATCTTTAATATGTTATAAGCCAGCGATTGAACTAGGATTATCATGATTGCTTCGACAGTTTTTTTTTGTACGAGCGAAAAACTTAAGAAAAAATGAGTAAAAAATAGAATGTAATTTTCAAAAGTGTATGAAAAAGTCAATTTTTGTAATTTAGAATTCACTCTAGTTCAATCGCTAGTCTTAAATATGAAGATTAAAATGCCGTTTGGTTTTTTGATTTCGGATAAGCAGAACAAGCGCAATCTTGGTCACCGTCAAGCACCTCTTTTACTTGATGTCTTCCTGTCGGCCACTATAACGTTTATTCTATTATATATTTTGACTTCAAAAAATTTGTAAAGCTTATCGAAATGTTAATAAAGATTATGCAAAAACAATGAGATTGATTGTTTCGATGCTTTGCCGTAAAAAATTATTGAAAAAGCCGTAAAAAAACAGCCGAGAAACTAGAGGACGCCGTTAACTGTAAAAAAAGACAAAAAAAATCGATTTTCCAAACGTGCAAAACCCAACTCTCCCCTTAAGTCATCATCACAGTGTAAATGGTCGAAAAATAGCTGATTTTCGCGATTTTTTTTTCGATGGTTTACATGCGCTAATCAGTCTGATTTTTAAGGGGCTATACCAGTGTGAACGCTGAAAAGTTGGGTGATTTTCGGGAATTTTTTGGAAGAAAAGTACTCAATTGAATGTTTCGGAAAATTAAGAATACATTTGGCTATATTTGACCTGTATTACGTAATTTTTTCATAAAAAAATATTGAGATCCAAGTGACTTATGCGCTGCCTTCGGAGGCGCCAAAAAAAGTTCCTCCACTGCTGACATGATTCCGGCCGATTGAGTAGCTGAAACCGATAAAAGGAAAAAATGTCAAACTGGAAAGTATTTCCCGTACAATGACGTAGAATTTTCGAAAAATATCAAAATCTAACAAAATGGCGTAGTTATGAAAAAAAGTCTGTTTTCTTGCCTATAAAATGGTTGTTTTTTTCAATGCCAAATCGTTAATTTTCATCTAATCAAAAATATCCTACGTCATTGTAGAGTGAGTATATTCAAGAGTGCTCAGTTCAAATTTCATGTTAATCGGATAATTGCTCTTTGAGTTACATATCAGCAAATTCAAAAAATCTCATTTCGAGAAAAACGCGTTAAAAGATTTAACTATCGATTTGATATTGATATAAATGACATAAATGCTAATGATATTCTTGAAAGTATAAACTATCGAAAAAGGCAACAAAAAAATCGATTTTTTGAATGTATCACACTGGTGTGACCCCTTAATGTCAAATCAAAGTACTCATGAAAAATAGAAAATAACTTTTTAAGCTTTTTTTTACATATTTTTTAACGCTTTAAATTTAACAGTATGAAAGCCGCTATCTTGCTATGGAGGTTTTTTAAAAATCAAAAGTGACAAAATGGCGGCCTTTTGAAAAAAATTTCGAAATTAGAGTATTTTTATAGAGTAAAATTATGAAGATTGAAAAAAAGCTTTCATAGCAAGATAAAGAATGGCGTGAAGAATGTTGTGTCAAAATTTGAGAGTGTACGCCGTTTTGAAAAAGGACATTTCGAGAAAAATTAAAAAATTTAAAATTAAAGTTAAAATTTTCGAGTTCGGAAATTTCATGTAAATTGTCAACTTGCGATCAATCGGCGATGCCAGGTCCATGTTTATAATCGTCTGTATTATCGAAAGGCGAAAAAAATCGTATTTTTGAAAATTTTACACCGTCATGATTTCTTCATTGACAAAAGTAAACACAAACGAATGAATAAAGCATTTTCTCGGGTGAATAATCGTTGCTCGCGTGCGCTAAACTTATCGCGTACCTGGTGTTTGAAAGTGCAATAGTTTCCTCGTCGATCGATCTCTTCCGTACCCTCGATCGTGGATTCATCGTGTTCTCGCGTGACGAAAACCCACTCGCGAGCGTTTTTTTCTTCGTTTTGCGCTTGCGAAGAAAAAGCTCTTCACCCGACTCGCTTAAACATCGCGACCTCTTTTTTTTTCATCCGGAAGTTTCACGTTTTTCCTGCTGATTATGAAACTCGATGCCTCGCGGGCCAAGCCTGCACGATAACACAAAGGCCAAGGCTTTTTTGTTTTTCCCCCGGAGTCCCAAGATTGCGGTCTTTTTTCTGATAATATTGCGACGAGAAAATTTCTCGTCGCCGGAACAATTTTACTCGTTATTAAAAAGTGGAAATCTTGAATATTCCTGAGAGACCAAACTTCGGACGAGAAAGACAAGAAAGAACAGTGTGAAAGCGCATATGCGAGACTAATTTTTTCCCCACAAAATACAAGGCAATTCGTCCTTGTATTGTACAAAATACAAGGCAATTCGTCCTGTGGCTGTTTCCCTTTTTTGAGTCTGCCCTAGTTCTGCTCACGCTCAGGGTTTACTTTCGAAAATATTTGTACTATTGTCGAATATCAATTAAGGGGTTGTATACACGATATCTCTGGACTCGATCATCGAAAATGAAAAAACCATAAATATTTCGTTAATATATTGGATTATCTTGTATTTGATCGAAGGAATAAGCAAAATGATATTTTTGACAAAATGGCGGCTTCTAAAAAAAAATCGATTTTTGACAAAAATTTAGGCTTCAAATTGTTTATAAAATGGAAATATTTATCGGTGAGAAAAAACCTTCGATTAAGGCGTTACCCCCACTTGTAGCGCAAAAAAGGCCTTTTTCATGAATTTTTTTAAAGAAAACTACAAAACTTTTTTAATCGATCAATATACCATTTTAAAGAACACATCTTGAAGAACTTTCAGTAATTTTTTTATTGAAAAATATTACATTGTTTAGTGGCAAATGGCCGTCAATGAAATAATGTTTTTATATACACGGTTTGCGGTGACCAACATTGCGGCGAAGTGGATCATCTGAAAAAAAAAATGCGAATGGATTTAGTCAAATATAAGTATAAACTACTCTTTAATCGAAGGATTTTAAAAAATATTCATTTTTCACAAAATGGCGGACAGTCAAAGTTAATGGTTCGATTTTAACGAAAAAAAACGGCCGTTTTTAGGCTGTAAAACGGCCATTTTTTTCGAAAAAAAAATCGAACGATTTAAGATTACATTTTTATGTATTAAATAAGCCTGCAAAATTTCAAGAAGATCGGTTCATCAGTGTTCGAGTAATCTTGGTCACCGACTTCAGAAATGCCATTTTGAGAAAAACGCGTTTAAAGTTTCAATTTCAGTTTATACGAAGAAAATATTTTTTATTATAAACTTACATAGAGTCATCTATTCCGGGCATAAAAAAACTGCACTTCAAATTGCACTTCAAAAAAATGCAATAAAAAAAATCGATTTTTTCAAAATCGCAAGTGGGGGTAACCCCTTAAGAAAAAATGAGTAAAAAATAGAATGTAATTTTCTAAACTGTATAAAAAAGTCAATTTTTGTAATTTAGAATTCACTCTAGTTCAATCGCTAATCTTAAATGTGAAGATTAAAATGCCGTTTGGTTTTTTGGTTTCAGATAAACAGAACAGCTGCAATCTTGGTCACCGTCAAGCACCTCTTTTACTTGATGTCTTCCTGTCGGCCACTATAACTTTCATTCTATTATAGATTTTGACTTCAAAAAATTTGTAAAGCTTATTTAAATGTCAATAAAGATTATGCAAAAACAATGAGATTGATTATTTCGATGCTTTGCCCGTAAAAAATTATTGAAAAAGCCGTAAAAAACAGCCGAGAAACTAGAGGACCGCGTTAAAGTTTCAAAAGCACTTTCGAACGCTCTGACACGTCATTACAAATGTGCGTGTAACTTCGAGAATATGCGCCGGATTGATAATACATTTTCTGTGTGTACTTAAATATATGTACATTACGAAAATAAAATTTTTTTAAATCGATTTTTCGAATATTTCAACTATATATAACCCCTTGAATAAGACTAAGTTTTAGAACAAAAATGACTACGTACGATAGTTACTGCAATTATGGAAATTATCGTTTTTTTTAAATTGTAAATCGGTCAATAATAGTTAGTTTATTTTAATCGATTTTTAGAAAATTTTAACTGTATATATTAAGGCGTCTTCTCACTTTACAATTTTCAAAAAATCGATTTTTTTCAATTACATTTTTCGAAGTAAACATATCCAAAAGTATCATACTGAAATTTTATTAAGATCGGAGGAGTCTGACTGTATTTTTCTCTGACCTTTGGTTTACTACCTGAGCACGTTCATCTAATCGTTAAATACTTTAAACGCGTTTTTCTCGAAACAACGTTTTTCGAGGGCTCGTTGATAAAATCTTCGAAACTACTGAACCGATACTTATGAAATTTTAATCACATATTCTTTACAACTACAGCTATAGGACATATCAAGGATTTTTTTAAATTTTGATATTCACTATTTTTTCTCTCCGAAAACGGTGAAAAAACCCCGTTTTTTTGTTTTTTTTTTTTCGAAAAATGTCCGCCATTTTGTTATTTTTGCATATATCAAAAATCGTATGATATGTGCCATAGTCATCAACATACTGAATCTAAAAACGTTTGACTTTTTTGTTTCGGATGATCCATCTCCGAGATTTTATCAATAGCGCAGACATGCCATTTTTTTAGGACATTTTTTTAACTACCATTTTCGTCTATAAATAGTGACTTAAATAAATAAATAAATACAATTTTTGAATGTATTTTGAAAGTGTATTTATTAAGTGTTACAACTTTTATATCAATATCTATAATATAAACCGATCGAAAAATTCATGAAAATAGCCGTTGTTAGCGTCTAAAGTGAGAAGACGCCTTAATTTTTTCAAATGTGCATTCGACTTCACATTTTAAAAAAACCTCTTTTTAAAACCAATATATTTTGACAGTATATCGACGCTGCTTACGAAAAGTAGCATGTTTCAGAAGTCTCACGAAAACAAGCACGTTTGATATCACCGCGAAAACTAGCATGTTTCGGCTTCCGACACGAAAACTAGCAAGTTTCGGTTTTCGCCACGAAAAGAAGCAGATTTCGATATTGACCGCGAAAATTAACATGTTCAGTAACTCTGGAATTGTTTCCGACTTTTCTTCCATGCTTATTTACGCCTTGCCTCAATCTTTTTACTCCAATTCCTTTGACCGCAATCGGAAATTTACGATTTTTTAGACCTTTCAAAAAAATTTAACGGAGACTTTGTCCTTGGAGTGCCATATTTCAGGTGTTTACATTTTATTTTTTTAAAAGGAAACGAGTAAAGCTTTTTGAGTGCGGTTTTTTTCTTGCTTTTATTCATGATATACAGAACGTTAAAAAATTAAAAAAAAAAAAAAAACCAAAATGGCGGCCGTTGCAGCTCCGCGAAAACAGGTCCTCAAATCGCGGGAGGTAAACGGCTGACATCACTGCCCTCTCTTTGTTGATCTGAAACACAAATTCACAGCATATTATCAATCTGTGACCCTTTGGTCATGGAATGACGGATGGGTTTTTCGTTTAGTACAAATTTCGGAAAATGGCGGCAATTTAAAAAAATCGAATTTTCGCGTTTTTTTCGCATAAAAAGATAAATAATAAATGCAAAAATGTATCTATCGAAAAAGCGATCCGTCATTCCGTGAAGACATATTTTCTGAGTATGCTCTCCAAATTTCAGGTCGATATGTTAATTACAGCGGTCAGGAGAATGTCAGCCATTTTTAAAAACGTGTTTTCGAGAAAAACGCGTTTAAAGTTTTGTAATGTGTTTACACAAATGTGTTTATAATTACCGCTAATCGGCAATGCTTGGTCCATAGAGGCATCCCTCCTCTTCTTCTAGCTGCTCATGGTGAGCGCAAATTGATTTTTTGAAAATTTCAAGGACAAAGTCTGCCTTAATTGCAAGTATTCGGGAAATATCCATTTAACCTTACGTCGATACAATCCACGTTAAATATGATTTTGACCAAGAAGGACGAGAGATTAAAATCTGTGAAAAAAAAACAAAAAAATGGATTATGTTTGAATGTTCCAATTAAAACAGATGTCAGATAAAAAATTGCCTCTTGCACCAAGAAAAAAAAGATTTACAGACCATGCTTGACAGAGGTTTAATTCCAATCGAACATCAGCAAGATTTTTCAAACATATTCGACGATAACCATCTGTAAGATTACAGTTAATTTGTTGAATGATATTTTCAATAACGTTATTTTTTTAATAGAAAATCACAATAAAGATTTCATTAGATTTACAATTTCGATGTTATTTTTTAATAAAAAATACTACTATCGATTTTAATTGATAATTATTTTCAAAAAGTTAATAAAAGCAACGAGTATAAAATTAAAATGTCATTACGCAAAAAAATGTCATATTTAAAAAAAATACTAATGGTTTATTTTTCCAGATTTTTACCTCAGCACGAAGGACTTTAAATTCTCACCAAAACTCTTTTTGGTTAGATTGTACAAGCGATGAGATCCTTGAGGTTTTAAACGTACTCCTTTTACACTAGTTTTTACAGTGAAAATCAAACAAGCTAGTTTTCGTAAGAACTTTGAATCGTGTTATTTTTAGTAAGCAGCGTCGAAATGTAATTCTTAAAAAATCACCTTGAAAATGGGTGTTTACACTAGAATACGGCCTTAAGGGGGAAAAAAGTACACCGAGTCAGCACGAAGTGGCCCATACGTACGATTTTTTTCTTTCATCAGATGGGTGAGTAATACAGCGCGAATATACGAAGGACGACCGCGACTTCGCGAGTGATCGATAATTTTTTAAACAGAAAGATAAATCGTTTTTTTTTATTAACTCTTCCCCTCGATCCACTTTTCTATTTTGGCTTATCGAAGCCAACTAGTCTCTAGTTCGTGACTGGTTCGTTCGCGAGGGCTCTCCACCCTGGCCTCTGTTTCAATATTCCCCCCAATCTGTTGATTCATTCTCTCGCGTTCGTACTTTCGTTCTACCGCGATGATTGTTTGAATTGAGGGGCCAAAAAACGTTTGAATAATCTCGCCGCTGTATTGCTACGCCATTCGTAATCTTTTTGCCACGATTGTGCCCTCCATGCGAACATTTTTCTTTTTCCACACTGACAGAAAAATTCTATTGATATTAACTAACTGCATCTATTTGATTTGAAAAATTTGAATTAACTAAGTTTTTCGTCCATCCAAATTTTTCCTAGTGCATTCCATTATTGGAATTATTTATTTCAAATATATTTATTTATTCAAATTCAAATCTACGTAATATCGTCCAATAACTAAATATTTTGTTTGATCCTAATAAATCTTCGATTCGGTTTCATCTGTTCAAAAAACAATTTAGTTGAATTCACTAAATGGATCTAGTTATTTTTTTTAAATTAAATTGAATACAATTTTGGTAGAGTCTACCATTTTTCTATTTTGATTGAACTAATGGTCTGACTTTACTGCAACATGCATATCAAAGGGGCGTGGGGGTAGAGAGGGTGGAGAGAGAGGAATTTCATAGATATGTATGAGGCATTCCACGTCACTTCAGCCAGGAAAAAAAATCCACAAATAATTTTGAAAAATCGAGTTACTTGATTGAAAAATATTCACCGAGTGTCTAAATTTAAAAAAAAATCTGACGTTTTTGCTCGTTGATTACAATTTTTCAACTTTTTTCAATTCAAATGGCTGTATCTTCGGCAGGATTTAACGTATTTACATTCGTAAAAAACGAAAATGTGCGTCTTTTTATAGCCTTCCAGAAAAACATTAATTTAGATTTTATTGAGCAAGTCGAACGTCCGTTCTAGAGTAAAATATGCAAAAATATTTTTTTTCTCAAGAAAAGACACAAGTGGATCATCTGAAAAAAATGCCGATGGATTTACTCAAATATAAGTATAAACTAGTCTTTAATCGAAGGATTTTAAAAAATATTCATTTTTCACAAAATGGCGGACAGTCAAAGTTAATGGTTCGATTTTAACGAAAAAAAACGGCCGTTTTTGGCTATAAAACGGCCATTTTTTCGAAAAAAAAAATCGAACGATTAAAGACTACATTTTTATGTATTAAATAAATCCTTTCATTAGTGTTCGAGTAATCTTGGTCACCGACTTCAGAAATGCCATTTTGAGCAAAACGCGTTTAAAGTTTCAATTTCAGTTTACACGAAGAAAATATTTTTTTTTGTAAACTTACATAGAGTCATCTATTCCGGGCCCATACAGACGTATGGGCCCGGACACTTATACTTCAAAAAAATGCAATAAAAAAAATCGATTTTTTCAAAATCGCAAGTGGGGGTAACCCCTTAAATACATGTACATTACGAAAATAAAATAAATAAAAAAACGACTTTTCGAAAATTTTAACTGTATATAACCCCTTAAATTGATCCCATTCAAATTAAATAAATCGCAAGTGGGGGTAACCCCTTAAAGACATGTACATTCCGAAAATAAAATAAATAAAAAAACGATTTTTCGAAAATTTTAACTGTATATAACCCCTTAAATTGATCCCATTCAAATTAAATATTTTTTTTCGGCAGTGCATGAATTTGCAGCGAAACACTCATGGCATCCGATATGTTTTTACTATTTTAATTTTCGATTTGTAAATTCGACGAGCGTAAATCGACGTTCGTCGTCGAATAAAATGATTAGGCAACGCCAAGTATATTTTATACAAATAAGCAATTTAAAAGAATTTTACCCATCAATTTTATTCTATTGACTACCCAGATGCAACTAAATTGAGGCTTTTTGCTCGATTTTAGTCAGAACGCCCCATAGCACAGGTACATGAATACAGAGGCCGATTATGCCATCATCTGCTCACGGATTCACCACAGAGTAGAGTAGAATTACCATTACCCATACGCTCCATTGTAGCCGCCAGAGGGTTCGACCATTGTGGTCTGACCACTCAAGAGTTTGACTACTGTCACAAAAAAAACACTCTGCCTTTTGACTCTTTTTCGCTCTCTGTGTCTCTTGCTCTGAATCGCTCTCAGGCACGTTTCAACATTCTCTCTTGCCCAACGTTCTCCACCTCTTCGTTTTCATTGAAAAACAAATGAAAAAGTGCACGTCGGTATTCACAGTGCTTCCGGTAAAAATTTCACGTACCCAACGGAATTCAACTTTCCTACGAGGTCGAAACATTCTTACGGACCGTTTGTTCCCTCAATAGCGTGAAACGGTGCAACTTCTTTTTTTCATCAACTTTATCCAATAGCACAAGAGTTTCATAAGTGTAGCGAGTTGGAAAAATTTCGTCGCGCGTAATCAACGAAGGCTGTCATTTACACAAAAATTGAAGCGTGTAAAGAAAAAAACGAGGTTTATTGTGCGGTGAAACTTTTCTCGTTAACGTTGTTACGTTTGCTGCCTCATTAAAACTGCAAACGTGCTTTCGAGCGAGGTTTTTTCTTTTTGAGGATTGTGGATGCAACGAGGTAAATATGTCAAAGTCTTCGTTTATAAATTGCAATTGCAACTTTGTTTCGTTGCGTCACGGTACTAAATATTGGTATTAAGCTTTGGGGCCGTCCATAAATTACGTCATTTTATAATAGGGGGGGGGTCTGGTCGTTGGATGACGGTAACGATAATTGTATTTATGACGATAGGAGGGATAAGATGATTTCAGGGGGGGGGGGGGGGTAAAAACGAGCAAAAATCGATGACGGAATATATGGACGGCCCCTTTTTGTACACGCATGCACGTGAGCATACAAGATCGAGTGTGAATTCAGTAGCCTGAAAAGAAGACTGGACCTTGTTGAATTGACAGTAAAAAGTGGAATGCTGTATGGATTCGAAATTTGAGAATGGCAGGTAGTACAGTCGTGCTGTCGCTGAAAAAGTTTGCCGAAATCGGGGGACCTAAAAATCGGGGTGTAGGGGTTTTTTTAGGGGATGAAAGGGGTTGGGGGTGGATTAATGCCAAACTTCAACCCCTATGAGGTCGGCGCCGCGAGACAAAATGTGCAGAAAAATCCGGGCTTCAGTTTTGTCCGTAGTGCCGAAGTCGTGGAAGTTCATTTTGGGGGTGAAAAAGTGGGGTGAAATTTTGAAAAATCAGTTTTAATTCAATAACCCTTTAGAAAAAATTCGTACGCTTTTTGTTCAAATGGGAACGTTCTAGCCCTTGAAAAGATGCGTCGATCGAGTATTTGATCATCACTCTCCGATAATATCTTCACCCCAAACAAATGGTTAAAACACAAAAAAAAATTGGTTATCGAATAACTCAAACACAATCGTTTTTTCGGGGAAGGTTTGAAGGTACGAAATGTAGAGAATAATTTTCTTTATATTTTCGTTTCTATGGACCACCCTTGAATTTTGATTTTCCAACCTCTCTCGGGGGTTGAAAATTCAAAATGGAATTCTGGGAAAACTATTGACTGCACGAATTCGCCGCCGTGGAAGAATTTGTAGCTTTCACCCTTAGCTACATTTTTGTCCACAGCGCCAAACTCGTATCTCTTTATTTTCGGTCAATAGTTTTCCCAGAATTTCATTTTGAATTTTCAACCCCTGAGAGGGGTTGGAAAAAGAAAAATTCAAGGGTGGTCCATAGAAACGAAAATATAGAGAAAATTATTCTCTACATTTCGGACGTTTAAACCATCCCCGAAAAATCGATTGTTTTTGAGTTATTCAATAAACAATTTTTTTTATACTTCATCAATTTTTTTGGCAGTGAAGATATTATTGGAGAGAGATGATCAAATACTTGATCGACGCGTCTTTTCAAGGGCTACAACGTTCCCATTTGAACAAAAATTGTATCAATTTTTCCTAAAGAGTTATCGAATGAAAACTGATTTTTTCAAAATTTCACCCTACTCTTTCACCCCCAAAATGAACTTCCACGACTTCGGCGCTATGGACAAAAATAAAGCCCGGATTGTTCTGAACATTTTGTTTCCCGGCGCCGACCACGTGGGGGTTGTAGTTTGGCATTAATCCACCCCCATCCCCTTTCATCCCCTAAAAAAACCGTACACCCTGATTTTTAGGCAAACTTGGATTTAGCACCCGCGGCACCTACAAAATAACCTGTCAAAAAACTAGCCTTCTAATTTTATCCGATTCCAATGTACAGCACGACTGTACTAAGAGCAGGAAACAGGTGGATCAACTTCAAGCAGGGTATGTTAAAATGCCAGGAGAATTAATAGCAACAGCCCAAACTATATATTGGGTGAATGGAAGCGGGGTTGGAAAATAGAAGGGGGTTAGAAATTGACCGAAAAATAGAAGCGCATCTGAAAATGTAATCGGCAAAGCGATTACATCGGACAATTTGAGAAACTAGCAACTAGGAAAGATATAAGCAAACCAATGTGCAATAATTGATGTAAATGTGGAAGAAACGGCATTTATGTAAGCACCCTTAAAAAGGGTTCACAAGGAATAAAATACTAGCATTTGAATTCATAATTCCAAATTCGATTTAACATTGATTAATTTTTATAACTTCAATACTAATTAAAATTTATTAATTTTTATAATTTTCATCCGAATTAATATGAATGATTTTTCACAATTTTAATAAAAATTAACAATAATATACATTGATAATTATTACTCCCCTTCTGTAAATTACAGCAATCGTATATCCGATAATTGTATGTTTTATCTTAGATATTTGTCACATACACTGACCATATATATATATATATATATATATATATATATATATATATATATATATATATATATATGCTTAGCGGATGTAAGAAATATAAAAGAAATAGTGCCCGATATATCGCTGGTAAGCATATGTATTCGAAACAGGTCGTGGTTTGAAAAATTCCTACGCAAGGTGAAGCGGAATACATAATTTTCTATTAAAAGTGTCGAACGTAAATTATCATGTTGAGATATTGGCCGATAAAAGTAATTCAATCAGACATTTAAGGGGTAAGGCCACAGTAGAATTTTCAAAAAATCGATTTTTTTTCTCGCTAAAACGGTGCTCTATCATCGTAAGAATAAGTTACTATTCGATTTATAGCGAGAACATTTTTTTTCACCGACTTTGAGCGTATAACGTAAGTCCACCTCTGGCACGGCTATACAGTACCTAAAACTTTAAGACGAGAAATCCCTTTGGAATGTTCGAATCGATTTTTTTTACATATTTCGAAAGTATGATACCCAAAGAATATACTGACCGAAGGAAAACTCGAAATATTGAATATTTGCGGAGTTATCGCATATCTAGAGCGCGGAGACAGCACGCGGTCAGGTAGTAAACTTTAAACGCGATTATCTCGAAACTACTTTTTCAAAAACTGCTCGTGTTGTAGCTCAAAAAGTTATCGACCGATTTGGATGACATTTTGGGAGGTTACTCTCAGTTATGTCATCGGAAGGATATACCTAAAGTTTGAAAGGTAGCGTGTAAATAAATATTTTTTTTGGGGTCAAATATGTCGAAAAAATGGTCGAAAATTCGAACTTTGGAGTAAAAAGGCTCCCAAATTTTGAATTTTGCACTTTTTCATCGTTTTTTAGGTATATCCTTCCCCTTAATATGTCAGTAAACGAATGACACTTATTAAATCTTTTTCAGATCAACAGAAAAAGAGTGACGACTGCAGCACTTTTCGATGTCGCGGAAAACAGGAGTCCGAAGACCCTTAATAACGCCGCCTTTTTGTTGGTGATCCCAAAATTTTTTTTTTTTCAACTTGACAGTTATAATAAACTCATGTCCAAATTTGAAAATGATCAGATTATTTTATCCCCTCTAAAAAAATCCCCAAAAAATACCTATTTTTTTCCGCTCCTGAAGGGATTACTCGCCTTAATCGAAAACTTTTCATTTTATGAGCAGTTACAACGAAATTTTTCACTGAAAATGCATTTCTTAAGTTCAAATGCCAACAACTTTTGAATAAAACAATATTTTTTAAATTCCGTACGTACTTCTCCAGGTATTCTAATGTAGATTGATGAGAATTTTTGTTTTTATCAACAGAAAAAGAGTGACGACTGCAGCACTTTTCGATGTCGCGGAAAACAGGCGTCCGAAGACCCTTAATAACGCCGCCATTTTGTTGGTCATCCCAAAAAAAAATTTTTTTTCAACTTGACAGTTATAGTAAACTCATGTCCAAATTTGAAAATGATCAGATTATTTTATCCCCTCTAAAAAAATTCTCGAAAAATACCTATTTTTTACGCTCCCAAAGGGATTTCTCGCCTTAAACGCGTTTTTCTCGAATCAGCTTTTTTCCAATTGGCCTGACGAATAACTTCAACAATTTTCACTCGATTTACTTCAAATTTAAATGTTATGTTCCCAATTGCATTTCGCAGAGAAGTACCTACGGAATTTCAGATAAATCGAAAACTTTTCACTTTATGAGCAGTTTTAAACGAAATTTTTCACTGGAAATTCATTCAAATACCTACAACTTTTGGATAAAACAATATTTTTTGAAATTCCGTACGTACTTCTCCACGTATTCTAATGTAGATTGAAGAGAATTTTTGTTTTTTGTTCTAGGTCAAAAAATTGTGGATGCTAAATGTCACGCCGCGGAGCGCCTAAAAAAGAGATAACAAAAGAATATATTAGTAGTCGGCCATTTTGTAGATCGAGAAAAGAATATATATATTTTCTAACAGCTTGATGTTCATACTAAATAGATGTGTAATTAATTTTGAGTGAATCACTTTTATACGAAAAAAAATGTTAAATTCGCACATGATTTTAAACCCGTTACTGTGACCTAACCCCTTAATGTATTTGGACTGAGGCTCCGGGATTTGTAAATTACGCGGTAAAAGTGATCTCCGTGACATATGTTCGACATAAGGCTGGCTGACAACTCGAGTCTACCTTATCGCACCACATTGTTTGCACGAATATGGCACACCTGTTAAAAGTTTAATTGAAAAATGCATAACTCCGGAACGATGTGAATGATCACTTATCGATTCTTTAGAGATAAATAACGATCATTATATTCCAGACCGTTGGACCGTCAATTCCGAAAGTAAATTGATTTCTCTGGAATTTTTCATTCCCTTAATCTAGAAACGCGAATTTGATTGAACAAGTACATCCGATCGATTAAGGGCGGGGTAAAGTATTTAATTTTTTTTTTCATTTTTTTTAAATTTTTTAAATGAATGCATAATATATCAAGAATATTGTGTTAAAATTTCAAGTCGATCGGAGTAAAACTGACGAAGTTATGAGTATTTGAGCGTCTATTGCTCCATGCCGGGTTTTATACCTGGGCGGCAGCTGCGCGGCGCGCTATTGTATTTTTCGACCCCGAATAAATTTATTGATAAACGGGCCTGTTCCGGTGTATATTAGTATACACATTAGTCTGTACATCAGTTGACCGCTGTAAAGAAGAAAGAGTTTTGCGTAGACAAACGCAAAAAGATGCTCTCGATCATCTTGATGGAAGCCTTTTGCTCTACGGACCTGGCATCGACGACTTTGAGTGAGTATAAGAAAATTATCGAGTTTTATTTTGAATTTCTAAAAATTCAAAGATAATTGAAAAATCTGAAAAAATTCATACGTATTCAGAAAAATGAACGAATCACGAAAAAAAATTGGATTGCGGGGAAATTTGTTGACTAATTTTTTTTTCATCATTTTGTTAATAACATTTTGGAATTATTATTATGCAAAATTAATCTTTTGAGTACCTTTAATATGCATGAATTTTCTCAGATTTTTATGCAATCGAGAAGTGTTCTCAAACTTATGTGCAATGAGCGCTAAGCGACCAAACTCTTCTGCGTTTTTCAAACCGTTTTTCTGAGACTTGTCATATTTGAAGTCCGTGTGCACGATAACTCAAAATCTACTGGACCAATCGCTTTGAAATTTTGCACAGTACTTCTTCACATAATTCACCACGTATTGTCGAGAGCTTTTTTGTTTTTTTTTTAAATAATTACTAATTTTTCAACAACAAATTAGCCGTTTTTTTAGCGAAAATCGGGTTTTTGGCTCCCAAGACCTACGAAAAATCGAAAAATCGAAAAAAAATCCTCCCGTTATTACCTCGAGAAACATCTCCTTTAACAAATGCATTTTGATTTTTTTGTTTCAGATGATTCTGTTGCGAGTTATGGTGCACACCGCAAACCAACTTTTTTCGAGGCGCCTCCGGGGTTTAATTTTCACTCGCTCAATTTTGAATATTTTGCAATGCAAATTTAGGAGAATGTTGTTCAAATGTTACTTTATTATATGTAAATTTTTCAATAAACGAACACTATTCGTTACGCCAAAAAAAATCTTAAAAACATGCCTTTTTTTCGCCGAATTAACTTTACCCCGCCCTTAATGAACAAAACAATTGCTACAATTTAGCCCAGGCAATCAATAATATTTGGAGGTATCGAAAGAAAAAAACGATGGACTATTGCGAAACGATTTTCCAATTTGTTATTTATAGCGAACACCTTGCACTTTGCAATGGACAATTAGGCGCAGTGACTCGTGTAGACGGCTCAAAGATTCGATTGGAAGTGGAAGCACGCACGCGGAAGAAATCGTTGGACAGAGCGAGAGAAAGAGGGATGGATATAACGGGGGGGAAAAAGAATGCGTCTCAAGGATCTTGAAGATAAATCACGCAAGCAGTGGAAAAGTATCTCTCAAAAATGTTTTCAAGGAGATTGACAGGTGTGGTACTGTGATAGATGATGCTGAAGGTAATCCTATCTCTTCACTCTAGTCATACCACTGATCATACTTGAGACTTGTACAATTTATACTTTTAACATATGCAAAAAAAATAATTTTTCATTACTAAAATTTTCCATGTGTAAACTGTTTAATGAATGTTCACATTTAATTAGAAAAATGAAGAAATCGTTATTCCAACGATTCGCGCAGTATTTCTAGGTTTGATATTTTGCAACGTTGGTTCTATCTCCGTCTCTTTTAACTCAACCAGGCGAGTTTGAGGAGGTACGGTGATTGGAGCGAGTTCAAGATAAGAGCCCGATTTTTTTTAATAGCATTGTCGAGACCTTCGTCCATGCGTATGCGGAGTTTCCACGAGATTTACCGTACACTTTCCGAGTTATTAATTGTTAAAGTTGGTGAATTAGTCACACGTAGACGACAAAATGTGCCTGTCCTCTCATATATCGATTTTTTTGTGCTACTTGTAGCCGAGAAACACGTAAAAAAACTGATGGTTACGTTCGTTGAATCTTTGTGATCGATAAGGCACCTTGAATTGGAAAGCTCACCGCAGAAATAAGCAATAAATTTAGAAATAAAGTCGCAAAAACCGAAGTTTTCGGAGAGCGAGACTTCTCGTGACGTAACAGCA
This sequence comes from Ophion slaviceki, assembly GCA_944452715.1. NCBI lineage: Eukaryota > Metazoa > Arthropoda > Insecta > Hymenoptera > Ichneumonidae > Ophion > Ophion slaviceki. Next base: position 2,966,235 of record OX101795.1, on the reverse strand, counting down.
GCCATCTTGCTCGACGTGCGGCAACGCCGGATACCCGCGAAAATTTGATTCGTCTATCGGATATTTTCAACGCGAATTAAAAATATGATTGTGCGAAGCCGTACATTTTTCAATGGATTATAAAGGGCCTTTCGTCGATATTTACTTGAAGTTCTTTTACGTACAGCAAAGGCATCTCAATTTTTCTGGCGACATGTACCTATACAACGCATCTATATATAAATTCAGCATGGGAGAACCGTCATATAAAATAAACGTTCCTTTTTATACCTGCAAATATTGTGAAAATTGGGAAAGGGAAAAATAACATAACAGTCGATGAAATATGTTTTGACTTTGGACAGATTGGACATTGGACAGTGAGGTTAACTTCAACGCGACGTTTTTTATTTGCAATCGCAATATTATCTTTTCATTTTCGAATTCTTGTCCGTCAGAATGTACATTTGTCTCTAAACTGGACTTCAGGTACAATCCCGTTACTCTTTTGATAAACTTCCACAGTATTTTCATTCTCCATGTTAACCGACTACAAAAAATAATAAGCCGGGCGCGTGGAACCGATGACAGCCACCGAAAATGCGACGATGCTAAACGTCAACGATATGGCGTACTACTGAAGTCGAGGAGTGGATTATTGAGGTTGTTTCCATATTATAAAAATAATAGGAAACTCGAAATTCAATACTTAAAAAATATTTCTCGAAAAATAGGCCATATACCAGGTGTGTAAGTATGAAACCGGAATTTGCCCATAGGTGGCGCTAGATGTCGATGCAGTTACCGACACATCACGTCAGCGGTGTCTTGTTATTGTATTGATATCCGACAAAGATTTCCAACTCACAATAACACGAGTTTCATTCAGTAGCATTAGTTTATTCGAGATAAACATGTCGAGTTTTGTGCCAACGAATTACGATTTGCGGACAGCACTACTTTTCTGTTTTCATCTGAAGAAAACCGCAGCCGAATCGCATCGAATGCTTGTGGAGGCGTTTGGTGAGCATGCTCTCGGTAAAACACAGTGTTTCGAGTGGTTCAAACGGTTCAAAAGTGGCGATTTTGACGTGAGGAACGAAGAACGTGGAAGACCACCGAAAAAGTTTGAAGACGCTGACCTGCAAGCCTTGTTGGACGGAGACGACGCTCAAACACAACAACAACTGGCGGATCAGTTAAAGGTGACCCGAGAAGCCATCTCCCTTCGGTTGAAAGCCATGAGAAAGATACAAAAGGTGGGGAAATGGGTTCCACATGAACTCAACGAAAGACAGCAGGAAAACCGCAAAACATCATGCGAAATGCTGCTCGCCAGGTTCAAAAGAAAGTCATTTCTCCATCGAATTGTGACTGGCGATGAAAAGTGGATATATTTCGAGAATCCTAAGCGCAAAAAGTCATGGGTTACTCCGGGTGAACCATCAACATCGACGGCAAGACCAAACCGATACGGACGAAAGACAATGCTGTGTGTTTGATGGGATCAGAAGGGCGTAATCTACTACGAGCTGCTGAAACCTGGGGAAACTGTCAATACTCAACGCTACCGACAACAAATGACCGATTTGGATCGAGTTTTGCATGAAAAACGACCAGAATACCAACAAAGACAACACAAGGTGATTTTGCTGCATGGCAATGCACCAGCACACAAAGCAAAACAGGTCCAGGAAACGATAGAGTCGTTCCGTTGGGAGATTCTTCAGCACGCGCCTTACTCACCGGACCTTGCCCCATCCGATTACTACTTGTTTGCATCGATGGGACACGCACTTGCTGAGCAGCGCTTTACTTCTTACGAAGATGTACGAAAATGGCTCGATGACTGGTTTGCCTCAAAAGAGCAACAGTTATTTTGGCGCGGAATCCACAAATTGCCAGAAAGATGGAAAAAATGTATAGATAGCGACGGACAATACTTTGAATAAGTTACTTTGTATCATATCATTACAATAAACGTCTTTTTTTCTGTACAAAAATTCCGGTTTCATACTTACACACCTGGTACATATATCTAAAACGTGGCGGTATTGCGGCGTGAAATAGACTCTAAGTTTACTAGCATGGTCATCACCGTACCTCCTTAACCTCCATGCTTTTCGATGTCGATGTGTCAAACCAATGTCAGGTGCGGGAAATATAAAGCATTGTATTCGGGCCACGACTGGTAAAAAGCGTGGAAAATTTGTGTCGGTGAAATATGTCGGTTAAAAATGAAATATGTGTGGAAATTAGAATAAGTGAGATGAGGTTAGGACTACAGTCAGCTGTTGCCTTGCTGTCACGTCTCTTCTTCGTAGCAAGTGGTAATAAATCCAATACCGGAAGTTCAAATTAAACTTGATATTACATAAAAATTAGGTCAATAAGCGTAATTTTTTCTGAGAGCATTGGATTACTACAAGTGTCAAGTATGTAAATCTGATTATTTTTAAGAATCTGACGGATCCCCACTATTATATACACTTTTGTAGCGACCGGAAATTGGGTTTTTGTATGTCGTCTTGGAATTCCTTCACAATAAATACGCAATTAAATTTAAAAGCCTTATCTCTAATCATTTTATCTTGCAAAAATCGATAGTTAAATCTTTAAAAGCGTTTTTCTCGAAATGAAATTTTTCAAATTAGCTGACTTTGTAACTCAAAGAGTAATTGTCCGATTGACTTGAAATTTGAACTGAGTGCTCTTGAATATATTTACTCTACAATGACGTAGGATATTTTTGATTTCATGAAAATTGACGATTTGGCATTGAAAAAAACGACCACTTTATAGGCAAGAAAACAGACTTTTTTTCATAACTACGCCATTTTGTTAGATTTTGATATTTTTCGAAAATCCTACGTCATTGTACAGGAAATACCTTCCAGTTTAACGACATTTTTTCCTTTTTCGGTTTCAGCTATTCAATCGGCCGGAATCATGTCAGCAGTGGAGGAACTTTTTTTTGGCGCCTCCGAAGGCAGCGCATTAGTCGCTTGGATCTCAATATTTTTCTATGAAAAAATTATGTAATATAGGTCAAATATAGCCAAATATATTCTTAATTTTCCGAAACATTTAATCGAGTACTTTTCTTCCAAAAAATTCCCGAAAATCACCCAAATTTTCAGCGTTCACACTGGTACATCCTCCTTAAAGCACGGCGTCGAAATATCTCACCGTGTAACTTTCTTAAGGGGTTACCCCCACTTGCGATTTTGAAAAAATCGATTTTTTTTATTGCTTTTTTTTGAAGTATAAGTATCCGGGCCCATACTTCTGTATGGGCCCGGAATAGATGACTCTATGTAAGTTTACAAAAAAAATATTTTCTTCGTGTAAACTGAAATTGAAACTTTAAACGCGTTTTTCTCAAAATGGCATTTCTGAAGTCGGTGACCAAGATTACTCGAACACTAATGAACCGATCTTCTTGAAATTTTGCAGGCTCGTTTAATACATAAAAATGTAGTCTTTAATCGTTCGATTTTTTTTTTCGAAAAAAATGGCCGTTTTATAGCCAAAAAACGGCCGTTTTTTTTCGTTAAAATCGAACCATTAACTTTGACTGTCCGCCACTTTGTGAAAAATGAATATTTTTTAAAATCCTTCGATCAAAGACTAGTTTATACTTATATTTGACTAAATCCATCCGCATTTTTTTTTCAGATGATCCACTTCGCCGCAATGTTTCACCGCAAACCGTGTATATAAAAACATTATTTCATTGACGGCCATTTGCCACTAAACAATGTAATATTTTTCAATAAAAAAATTACTGAAAGTTCTTCAAGATGTGTTCTTTAAGATGGTATATTGATCGATTAAAAGAGTTTTGTAGTTTCCTTTAAAAAATTCATGAAAAAGGCCTTTTTTGCGCTACAAGTGGGGGTAACGCCTTAACACTTCTTCTTCACGAGACTATAAGAAACTGCACAGAAATTTGTCTCGCCCATATCTTCTCCATAGACATTCATTCGTATCATGAAGTTCAGTGGCTTGGAAAACTCACAAAGCTCCAGCTCCTTTCTCGAGCAGTCTCGGTTCATCCTTTTTTTCGTCTAATTTTATCCCAAGTATCATTTGTCCAATTTCCTTCCCAAATGCTTCTCTCTACGCGTTTTCTCGGGGCGGCGCACAGGCGCACGGTAACATCCACACACGAGAGTCGAGCTCGAGGAAAAAACCGGAAGTGTGGGTAAAGCTCCGAGAGGCTGGGTAGACGTATAGGGAGAGCTTCCATAGTGGCTTACGGAGGGATAAAGGGGGATTAAAAGGTGATTAGTGAAGCTTCGCGTGACCGTGGACTTTCAAGAGCGCGTGAGTTAAAAAAAAAGAAAAGAAAACGTAACGGCGCGATGTGAAAAGCCCTCGAGGGAAAATAGACCTATGAGAAGAGTCAGAAACAGCAGTAAAAAAGGAGGCGAAGGGAAAATTTAACATTATCAACCGAAATTAACCGGACAAGAAGTGAGGTCACAATAATGTGAAATTTTCCCTTCGCTTCCGTCTGGTTAAAAAGAGCTTAACGTAATTAATAAATTACGTTAAGCTCTTTTTCAACGTTACTACTGCGCTCCGGTTGAGGTCATCCTAGCGCCAGACTTCAATAGGATTTTCATTTTGTTTTAGCTTCATTAAAAATATATTAATAATCGTTTCTGTAAAATTTCACAGACCTAATTGCAGAGATAAACAAATATTAAAATTGCGTATTTTTGTGAAGGGATTCCAAGACGACATACAAAAACCGAATTTCCGGTCGCTACAAAAGTGTATATAATAGTGGGAATCCGTCAGATTCTTGAAAATAATCAGATTTACATACTTAACACTTGTAGTAATTTAATGCTTTCAAAAAAAATTACGCTTATTGACACAATTTTTGTGTAATATCACGTTTAATTTGATCTTCCGGTATTGGATTTATTACCACCTGCTACGATAAACCGACGTGGCAGCAAGGCAACGGCTGACTGTAGTCCTAACCTCAATTTACTCATTCGATTTTTCACACATATTTCATTTTTAACCGACATATTTCGCTGATACAACTTTTCCACGCTTTTTACCAGTCGTGGCCCGAATACAATGCTTTATGGGGCATTCCACGTCACTTCAGCCAGTAAAAAAAATCCACAAATAATTTTGAAAAATCGAGTTACTTTATTGGAACATAATCACCGAGTGTCGACATTTTTTTTAAATTTCTGACGCTTTTTCTCGTTGATTACCATTTTTGAAATATTTTTCCTTCAAATGGCTGTATCTTTGGCAGGATTTGACGTATTTACATTTGTAAAAAACGAAAATGTGCGCCTTTTCGTAGCCTTCCAGAAAAAAAATAGTTTAGGTTTTAATGAGCAAGTCGAAGGTCCGTTTCAGGGCAAAATATGCAAAAATATTTTTTTCTCAAGGAAAGACACTCGGTATTTTATTTTTTTAAATTTCCCCGAATTGTGAATACGAAAAACGGATTTTTGGTATTTTTTATATTATGGGATTCCTAAACACCGTGAAGTAAGAGCTATTTAAATTTTTTTATTTTATTAATCTTCGATTGAAGAGTTTGGAGCACTCGCTGTATGTTTACCAGGTTTTGAAATACATATGACATATATGTTATATGTATTGCAGCCTTGGAGTGCTCCACACTCTTCAATCGAATATTAATAAAAAATAAAAATAAATAAAAATAGCTCTTACTTCACGATGTTCAGGAATCCCATAATATAAAAAATACCGAAAATCCGTTTTTCGTATTCACAATTCGGGGAAATTAAAAAAAATAAAATAATGAGTGTCTTTCCTTGAAAAAAAAAAATACTTTTGCATATTGTGCCCTGAAACGGACGTTCGACTTGCTCGATAAAATCTAAATTAATTTTTTTCTGAAAGGCTAGAAAAAGACGCCCATTTTCGCTTTTTACGAATGTAAATACGTCAAATCCTGCCAAAGACACAGCCATTTGAATGGAAAAATGTTAAAAAATGGTAATCAACGAGAAAGAACGTCAGAATTTTATAAAAAATTTCTACACTCGGTGAATATTTTTCAATAAAGTAACTCAATTTTTCAAAATTACTTGTGGTTTTTTTTTTACTGGCTGACGTGACGTGCAATGCCTCTTATATGTTCCGCACCTGACATTGTTTTGACAGATCGACGTTAAAAAACATGGAGGATAAACTCGCTAGGTTGAGTCAAAAGAGGCAGAGACAGAACCAATATTGCCAAATATCAAACCTAGAAATACTGCGCGAATCGTTGGAATAACTATTTTTTCATTTTTCTAATTAATGTGAACATTCATTAAACAGTTTACACATGGACAATTTTAGTTGTCACAAATTATTTTTTTTGCATGTGTCCAAAATATAAATTGTACACGTCTCAAGTATGATCAGTGGTATGACTAGTGTGAAGCGATTGGATTACCTTAACGTCAAGTTAGGCTACTTTTCTAGTTGATGTGTAAAATTATCAGAGAAAAATCTAAAATTGTATACACAAAAACGAATTCTCGATCATAAGTCCAATATGTTGTTTGACCCAGTATACGTCACCCCTTGAAGATAAGTAATAAAGAAACCACCGATAACGGGGCTTAATTGACCCAATTGTTCTTATGAAATATCGAGGGGGAGATAGTGATAAATTCTTTTATGACCTATCGTTAGACATCAAGTTATTAAGGGGAGAGACACCTTTAGGCGAGACAAAAATGGCGGATGTTCATGATTTTTTTAAGGAAAGATTTCTTTGCTATTTGGAGGCTTAGGGTACTTTTTTTACTACTTTAGCTGTTCCATGATCTTTTTTTTATTAATCTTTAAAAATGGCGGATGTTGTCAGACGGCGTGACACGTAGCGTCGGTGGGATAAATCTGAAAAAAAACCAAGGCAAATTTTTCTTTCGTTAAGGCGTTACCCCCACTTGTAGCGCAAAAAAAGGCCTTTTTCATGAATTTTTTTAAAGAAAACTACAAAACTTTTTTAATCGATCAATATACCATCTTAAAGAACACATCTTGAAGAACTTTCAGTAATTTTTTTATTGAAAAATATTACATTGTTTAGTGGCAAATGGCCGTCAATGAAATAATGTTTTTATATACACGGTTTGCGGTGACCAACATTGCGGCGAAGTGGATCATCTGAAAAAAAAATGCGGATGGATTTAGTCAAATATAAGTATAAACTAGTCTTTAATCGAAGGATTTTAAAAAATATTCATTTTTCACAAAATGGCGGACAGTCAAAGTTACTGGTTCGATTTTAACGAAAAAAAACGGCCGTTTTTTGGCTATAAAACGGCCATTTTTTCGAAAAAAAACTCGAACGATTAAAGACTACATTTTTATGTATTAAATAAGCCTGCAAAATTTTAAGAAGATCGGTTCATTAGTGTTCGAGTAATCTTTGTCACCGACTTCAGAAATGCCATTTTGAGAAAAACGCGTTTAAAGTTTCAATTTCAGTTTACACGAAGAAAATATTTTTTTTTGTAAACTTACATAGAGTCATCTATTCCGGGCATCAAAAAAAAAAACTGCACCTCAAATTGCACTTAAAAAAAATGGAATAAAAAAAAATCGATTTTTTCAAAATCGCAAGTGGGGGTAACCCCTTAACACTCATACGCAGTATACGAACCACGAAAAAGTGACGAATGTTGAAAATCGATGAAATGGCACGCTTTCAAACAAAAAGATTGAATTTTCCTAAAAATTGGCTGCATTCTGCTATCAAAAATACTTTTTTTTATTTTCAAAAAATTTTAGTCATGTTTTATACAGTAAGGTTAGAAAGATTCACACCAAGTTTCATCAGAATCGGTCGATTAGTTTTTTCAAAAAACCGAATCGACCGTACTGGATTAAAAAAAACGGCTCTGCACGATGGCGACTGCAATTACGGAATTTTTTTTAAATTGAAAATCAGACAATTAGGTATAGCTGTTGTTATTGTTATTAAAAAGGCAATACTTATTATCTTTCCGATTCGCGCTCAATCGAAAAATAATTTTTTAGCCTTTTTCAATGACGGTCTCCTGTGAAAAATAAATATCTATTTTTTTCTTCATCTCTACGATTCTTTAGCAGATCCTTCGTCCGATAATCAAACTTCGACCGTGAAAATTCTGACTGATTCGGTACAACTCATTTTGAGAAAAATTCCGACCTCGTTTAAGGGGAGGGTAGAGGTTTCAGTGTGAAAAAAACACTTTTTTGCGATTTTTTTTCATCTATATGGATAGAGTAAATTTATTGAAACCTTTTGTACATTGTTAAGGGGTTACCCCCACCTGCGATTTTGAAAAAATCGATTTATTGCATTTTTATTGCATTTTTTTTGAAGTATAAGTATCTGAGAATATGTCCTGAAAATTTCAAGTCGATCCGAACAAAATTGACTGAGATATGAGCGTTGAAAGAGAAGAATCCGTTGTGAAATTGAAACTTTAAACGCGTTTTTCTCAAAATGGCATTTCTGAAGTCGGTGACCAAGGTTACTCGAACACTAATGAACCGATCTTCTTGAAATTTTGCAGGCTTATTTAATACATAAAAATGTAGTCTTTAATCGTTCGATTTTTTTTTCGAAAAAAATGGCCGTTTTATAGCCAAAAAACGGCCGTTTATTTTCGTTAAAATCGAACCATTAACTTTGACTGTCCGCCATTTTGTGAAAAATGAATATTTTTTAAAATCCTTCGATTAAAGACTAGTTTATACTTATATTTGACTAAATCCATTCGCATTTTTTTTTCAGATGATCCACTTCGCCGCAATGTTGGTCACCGCAAACCGTGTATATAAAAACATTATTTCATTGACGGCCATTTGCCACTAAACAATGTAATATTTTTCAATAAAAAAATTACTGAAAGTTCTTCAAGATGTGTTCTTTAAGATGGTATATTGATGGATTAAAAAAGTTTTGTAGTTTTCTTTAAAAAAATTCATGAAAAAGGCCTTTTTTGCGCTACAAGTGGGGGTAACGCCTTAACAATGTACAAAAGGTTTCAATAAATTTACTCTATCCATATATATGAAAAAAAATCGCAAAAGTGTTTTTTTTTCACGCTGAAACCCCTACCCTCTCTCTAATGGATTCATTTTTTGTTGTCAACCTTCCTATATCGTGAGCGGGTATGGCACTATGGAGAATTTCACACCGCCTTGCGAGTCATCGCGATGCATCGTTCTCGTTCCGAACACCACCGCGATAATTCAATTGCATTTAGGTGGTGCCCCCCCCATGTTGGCTCATCGATCGCAACCGAATTATATCAGTTTGTCGGCGCTTGGCGAGAGGCGCGGGGACGCAACGACGTCGAGATACACGAGGCACGGCCTATCGGCAAATTGAATATGGTGTCGCTGATACAACGCGTATGACTAACGTATGCGGAATGACACATGCATACACGAGGGCCTGAATGCTGTTTCGGAGTCACCTCGCCCCTCCTGCCAAATCCATTCACCCAGGAAAATATTCTCATTTCCGCAAAATTGAACTCTATAGACTCCAGAATTGACAGACAAAAATCATCTCACGCTGTAACTTTTTCAACAACAGTAATTATCCCGGCACTATATTGTTCACTTACTATCCTATAATAGCTATCCCAAACAAACCCAAACAAACTGTGCGAACATTTTTGAAAAAGATACTTGAAGATATTAAGAATAAAGGCCAATAAACGGAACGGTCATTCTATCAACTAGTTATCCCAAACAAACCCAAACAAACCTTGTGAACGTTTTTAAAAAATACTTTAAGATATTGAGAATAAAGGTCAATAAACGGAATGGTCATTCTATCAACCAGCTATCCATAAAAAATATGGATAAGCAATCTTCGGCAACGTATGCAGTTTCGGAGATGACAATTGTACAAGTAAAAAAATGGCCCATTGCTTCTTTGTTTATTTCACTCGCAACCCTTTCTCCATCAGCGATCCAATTTAAGGGGCTACCCCCACTTGCGATTTTGAAAAAATCGATTTTTTTATTGCATTTTTTTGAAGTTTAAGTATCCGGGCCCATACTTCTGTATGGGCCCGGAATAGATGACTCTATATAAGTTTACAAAAAAAATATTTTCTTCGTGTAAACTGAAATTGAAACTTTAAACGCGTTTTTCTCAAAATGGCATTTCTGAAGTCGGTGACCAAGATTACTCGAACACCAATGAACCGACCTTCTTGAAATTTTGCAGGCTTATTTAATACATAAAAATGTAGTCTTTAATAGTTCGATTTTTTTTCGAAAAAAATGGCCGTTTTATAGCCAAAAAACGGCCGTTTTTTTCGTTAAAATCGAACCATTAACTTTGACTGTCCGCCATTTTGTGAAAAATGAATATTTTTTAAAATCCTTCGATTAAAGACTAGTTTATATTTATATTTGACTAAATCCATCCGCATTTTTTTCTTCAGATGATCGACTTCGCCGCAATGTTGGTCACCGCAAACCGTGTATATAAAAACATTATTTCATTGACGGCCATTTGCCACTAAACAATGTAATATTTTTCAATAAAAAAATTACTGAAAGTTCTTCAAGATGTGTTCTTTAAGATGGTATATTGATCGATTAAAAAAGTTTTGTAGTTTTCTTTATAAAAATTCATGAAAAAGGCCTTTTTTACGCTACAAGTGGGGGTAACGCCTTAAAAAATCCTATTTATCAATGGAGAATGGTTTTTAAGCATAATAAAGGAGAAATAAATGACAAAACAATGTGCAAGTTTTTAAAATTATTGTTATTCCTATTATTATTATGATTATTGACGTTGCTGTCTTCGTTGTTGTAACGGAAGAGTACGTGCACCCCGTGTACGATCTCGAAAAAGAATATCAACGTACGGATATCCTTTGTTGCAGCCTCACTCGATATTCTCCCTCATTGAGGGGAGATATACACCTAGATGGTCGAAAAAATCGATTTAGAAGCTATGAACATTCCGTCGACCGTAGAAGACCTACACTATGGGCCTGGTATCGATGATTCCATGTAAGTTGACAAATTTCATGATTTATTCATTCCCAAAATTTCAAACGCGTTTTTCTCAAAACCACGTTTTTCAAATCGGTACCCAAAATTTCTCGAAAACCAATGAACCGATTGCCTTGAGGTTTTTTGTGGTTATTCTATACACCATTATCTAGTACTTGTCATAGGATTTTTTTTTCCGTTACTTAGTTTTTGTTTTATAGGCAAAACAATAACTAATTTTTGGCCCAAAAATCACTATTTATGTTCAAACGTCCGCCATTTTGTCATGAATCGATATTTTCAAAATCGGTTATGACAAGTACTAGATTATAGTATCTAATTTAATAATCTTTTTGGTTTTTTTCAGATGATTTTTGAAGAAACGCCAATGGGTACCGTACACGCAGATTTTTTTACGACGCTCCAAGGATCATACAATATCCTTGTATACTTTTGATATTTTTAAATAAAGAAAATTAAACATATTTTTGAATGTATATACTTTTAGATAATTAAAAGCCCAATCCGAAATTTCAAATAGTTTTCCTTGAAAAAATTCACAAAAATGACCTTTTTCCGGCTCCTAGGTGTATATCTCCCCTTAACGTAATAAGTGACAGCATTTAAAAAAAAGTGATTTCTCACGGGGAGAATTATTAAAGCATTGTTCCAAGCCTTCTCCCTTGGAACAATGTTCACTTCCGTTCCAGTCAAGAAACTCGTTGAAAAGCTTTGCTCTTCCACTTCGCAACTTTTACATGCAGCAGTTAATTTTATTTTCATGGTCCTTTATCGTGCGCTCGATGTGCGGTAAATATACGCACGGACGCGTAAAAGCACGCGATCGAATGGACAAGCGTACGCATGCGAACACGTATAAACGCACACGCATATATATGGATAAGTTTGCACAAAGGCGTAGACAGGATTTGCTTCAGGGGGGTGGGGGCAAAGGCGAGGAAAGTCGATATGAAGTACTTATTAACTAATTAAAAAAAAATATAAAATCGACTTGAATCATTTCGAAACCATATGTCGTAGGTACAAAATTTTGTACCTACGTAGTCGTAGGTACAAAATTATGTCGTAGGTACAAAATTTTGTACCTACGACATACGTAAAATGTGAACATTCTGATTTAAGTTTTGCCAAATAAACGATTTGGTTGTAATGGTTTTTATAATTTGTGGGTGCTCATTTATTTAATTTCGCAAGATAAATTTACTCAGATACGTAGGTACGACTATCGCGATTTGTTAAGGGGTTATATACAGTTAAAATTTTCGAAAAATCGATTTTTTTTATTTATTCTTCGTTATGTACTTTAAGGCTATATGTAAGGCCTTATACACGCGATTTCGCCGATTTTCAAAGGTACTTTTCTAGACGCGGCTAAAAAAAATGACGCATATATTGACAGCTTTTTTTACAGATCATTTATGCACATGGTTAAGTATATGTAAAAAAATCAGAAATATTAACAAATGACGGAGATATAACATAATAAAGCAATGTATTTTTTTTTGCGCGCGCGTTGATGGTGAAACTTCTCGGCATCGATGTGGGTGTCTGGAAAAAAATGAACATATTTATAATTGCATAATGAATGTATCTTCAGTGTGAACTAACAATATTGTTTAAAAAAAATATTATAATAAAAATTCGAGACTAAACATTTTTTACTCAATTTTCTGTCGGTATTTTTTTAAATATTTTTTTGTTACATTGAAATTTTTGTTTCTGTGGATCACACGATAGGTGATGATACTAAGAATATGTTGTAGAAATTTCAAAGCGATTCGAACCTTCGTTCAAGAGTTCGAACTTTCGCAAGGTTCAAAAAAGTGAATCGTGGAAAAACGGCTTTGAAGTTGGCGGTCGGTATTTTTGAAATTTTTGGAATTTTTCAATTCTGTAAAACTTAAAATATTCCTAACCGTTCAGGCTAATGGAATCAAAAATAAATAAAAAATGAAAAAGTTTGAAATTTTTCACGTACATAAGGCCTTAAGTACACACAAAGAAAATTTCTTGTCAATCCGGCGAATGTTCTCGAAGTTACACGCACATTTGTAATGACGTGTCAGAGCGTTCAAAAGTGCTTTTGAAACTTAAAACGCGTTTTTCTCAAAACTGTGTTTTTAAACGGCCGAACCGATCAGTCTCAAATTTTAACACAATCTTTTCAAGTATATTTTTTAGTAGTTAATCGAAGATTTTTTCTTACCGATAAATATTTTCCATTTTATAAACAATTTAAGGCCTAAATGTTTGTCAAGAATGGATTTTTTTTTGAGAAGCCGCCATTTCGTCAAAAATTATTATTTTGCTTATTCCTTCGATCAATTACACGATAATCCATCATATCAACGAAATATTTTTGGTTTTTTCATTTTAGATGATCCAGTCCAGAGACATCGTGCTCACCGCAAGACGCCTTTTTTTAGAGGTGCTCCTGGAGATCAGCTATAGCAGCTTTCAAAATAATTATTTTTACAAATAAAAAATGTTAAAACACAGTAAAAAGTTACGATAATATGTGTACAATTTTTTATGTTAATAGATTTGAAGGTATTCTCAAGAAAAATTCTCGAAATATCGATCTTTTTGGGCCTCCTGAGTGTATATAACCCCTTAAGACGGAATGACACTTCATCGCGGTCGGTATGGTAGAGCAATTGTAGATACCCAAAAATCTCTGAAACGGCTCTTCAGATCCCGTCGAAACTTTGCCAAACGACGTCAAATAGATAGACGAACAGCTGTCTGCCCCTCAAATTTTCTGAATTTGAGAAAAAAAAACGTAGATCGGGTTATCATAAGCCAATATACGGTTTTTTCTCAAATTCAGAAAATTTGAGGGGCAGACAGCTGTTTGTCTATCTATTTGACGTCGTTTGGCAAAGTTTCGACGGGATTTTAAGAGCCGTTTAAGAGATTTTTGGGTATCTACAATTGCTCTACCATACCGACCGCGATGAGGTGTCATTCCGTCTTAAATTGCTCAGCAAGTACTGTCGTGTTCCTAATAAAACCTCTACAGTTTAATCACCAAACGACTTACCTAGAATTGACTTATCTAAATCTAGCCGATGAAATTAGCATGCTCTATTGACTGACTTGTTTGTCACTCAAAATATTTATGACATTTTGATTGACGTGATATGCGCTCGGTTGATAAACCGAATGATTTCCAAACCGAAACCCAAACCCAGCCCCTTAATTATAGGTCTTAATTAAGGGGTTGGACATCATTTATGACCACCCCCTTAATCAAGGTCATCATCTATGAGATGGTCTCGGTCGTCATCTACATATAAATCGGCGCGGTTTCAAGGCAAGGATTCGCTCAGTTGTCATTGTGAATTAGGGCCCAGATGTTGAGAAACATATGCCAGGGTTGTGAGTGAAAGTCCGATGTCACCAAGTCTGGTGAATACTCCGGGTGTGGTAAAACTTGCCAGCCCAAAGAGTCTAAGTCGTCTTTGGTCCTCTTTGGTATGTGGTCTTGCATTGTCACGCAGCAATATGACCAGCCTAGGTCCTTCACCTGTGTAAGGCCGTTTCGAACCTCGCCAAGCTTTTTCAAACGACTGGAAATGTCTTGTTGGATAACTCCTAATGTGGTAGCAAGCTCTAATCACGTTTGGCAAGAATCTTCGTCCAGCAACTGCTTCAAATCCTCGTCTTCGAATTTTCTTGGTCGTCCTGCTTTCTCGGCATCCTCGGGGTCAAAATTTCCACCCCGGAACCCTTAAAACCACTTTTTTACGGTACTGATGGATACGGCATCTTTCCCCAATGCCTGACACGTCATCATTTTAGCCTCCAAGGTATTTTTTTGCAATTTAAACTCGAAAAGCATACAGTGCCGCTCACTATTGCAACTCATTTTGCTCACACTGAACTTACGATGTATATTTTGAGGTTATGTTGAGCTGTTGGTTCGAAAAAGTAGTCTACTAGGTTGGTGATGTATGGCACCAGACCTGGAGGTAACATTTTTCGTTCAAATATTCAATACAGCTGATGTTTTCTCAGGCCGAGAACTTATTTGTACACCCAATAATTTGGTTGAAATGGAGACTTTACCCAGTGGAGGCTTAACCCTCACACCCCAGTGGAAACTTGCTGCTATGCTGCAGGTGGAGCTTTGAGCACAAAACTCAGAGAAACCTTCAACTGTACACGTCAATGGTTGTGGTACTGCCATGCCTGTCATCCCGTGACTCTGTAACGGCTTTGCCTTTGTGCTTGAACATTGAGACCTTGTGGTGGCTTTGCCCCGGAACGCAACGAGGCATGGTTGTCCCCCAAAAGGAATTTGCTAGAAAACTGCAATAGGCGTTTTGTCCGTCTACCCAAACGAAAGTTTTTCTTCTTGTACCCCATGAGACCTTTGCTTCCAATCCCTAATGGAATTTGGCCAGGTGCCCTGATTGGGAATGTCCTCACTAGCTTCGCTTCCCCACGTGGCGATTAAATAGGCGCTTTTTCCTCTAACCCAGTAGGAACGTGACCCATGTAGCCCAACGTATTCCAATGTACTCCACGGTACCCCAATGGCGATTTATTCTCTACTGCTCTATGGAGGCTTTTCCATCATACCCCAATAGAAACGACGTCTCTGTAGCCGTAGCAGACTCAGCTGCATCATCTTTACGTGCGTTAAGACTCGTTCAGGCGTCAAAAGAGGTTTAGGGCATCTCTCCATGCCACACAGGCCGCTGCCAATCAAACAGCGACACTGTTCATGGCAGTACTACATTAATATGAGTAGGGTCAAAGTGAGAACAGTGGCAACAGTGGGTACACTGAACCTATTCTGTTTCTCAGAAGTGGACATGGATACATGTGCGTCTTTTTCACACTAGAACCACCCTCGGATGTCAATAGGTTTGAACCTGTCTGTGAGTCGCTCCCGCGTAATTCGGTTGTGAGAGGTGATTCTATATTATTTTTGGTGTCAAAAATTGAAAAACCAGCTGGGTTTGTATGTTTTTTGCTTCTTTACCTATCGCAGTTATGTTCGAAGTCATTGTTCTCCCGCAATATGCAGCTATATTGCGGTATTTGAGCGTTATGTTTGTTAACCTACCAAAAATATAAACTTGTCAGTACCCGCTTTAGAAAAAAAAGAGCGGGTCGGTACACAGTGGCTCAATTTTTCGAGGCACACCGAGGTAAGTCATAATATGAATATTTTCGCGTTGTGATTTCGATACGTACCGGTACTACCTCATTAGGTAGGTTGATTGTTGGTCATTGTTGATTAATATTCAACAAATGATTGTGATTGATCTCATGATATGCTGTCTTTTTAAATTCATTTTTCAATAGTTTACTGTATAATACTCCCCATTGCATAGAGAAAAACACTACATCACCTACAAGTGTACAGTGGGTCAGGGTAATTTTCTTCAAATTTTGCTTGATTTTGAAATTTTGTTTGACTGTGATATTAGGCATGTTTCACTGTGTGAACCTCCAAGTAAACAGTAGATCTAGGTGCTACTACTAGGTGCGCAACTAAGTTTCCGGGTTTTTTTGACCAATGCAAAATCGAAAATTTCAAGACAAATAGAAAAAATGGTTCATTCGAAGTATTGTCCCTCGCTATTTACACATTTTTGCCATTTCTCTGGCAATACATAAATACCGCGACGATAAAAAGACGCGTCTTTGGACTGAAACCATTTGTCCAACCAATTTTGTACTGCATCGTAATTGGCCAAGTGTAGCCCACCCAAGCCATGCGCCATCGACCGGAACAAGTGATAGTCTGAAGGAGCCAGGACTGGCGAATACGGCGGGTGCGGTAGCAAATCCCATTTCAGTGTTTTTATGGTGTCCTGGACGATGGAACTGCGATGGCACGGAGCGTTGTCGTGCTGCAATATCACACGTTCGTGTCTCGTGTCCCATTCTGGCCATTTTTCGAGCAATGCGTGGTTCAAATTGATTAGTTGTTGTCGGTAGCGATGCCCATTGACAGTTTCGCCCGGTTTCAGCAGCTCATAGTACACGATTCCTTTCTGGTCCCACCAAACGCAGAGCATTGTCGATTTTCCGAAGCGAATTGGCCGTGCCGTTGATGTTGACGCTTCGCCAAGTGAAAGCCACGATTTTCTGCGTTTGGGATTCTCGAAATATATCCATTTTTCATCGCCAGTAACAATTCGATGCAGGAAACTCTGTCTGTTCTGCCGCAAAAGCAACATTTCGGAAGTGGCTCTTCGATTTTCCATTTGTCTCTCAGTCAACTCATGCGGCACCCACTTTCCTTCCTTATGAATTTTTCCCATGGCGTGAAAACGTTTCGAAATACATCGCCGAGTCACATTTAATGCCTCGGCAAGTTGATCTTCTGTTTGAGTGTCATCTTCATCCAATAACGCTTGCAGATCGGCGTCCGCAAATGTTTGCGGTCTTCCCGAGCGCTCCTTGTCCCCAGTCTCAAAATCGCCACTTCTGAACCGCTTGAACCAATCTTCACACGTTGTTTCTGATGGTATATGTTCGCCGTAGGCCTCCTCAAGTAACCGACGTGCTTCGGCTGCTGTTTTTTTAGGTTGAAGCAGGAAAGCAACGCTTCCCGCAAATGCTGTTTATTTGGCACAAACTTTGACATTTTCGAGGTTAGAAAAAAGGTCGTTGTGTTGCGATGTTTGTTTATATTACGACTGGGTCTTCTTAACAGATGTCCAAGCTATAAAGACACCCAATTTCAGACCTGTATGCCGACTACATGTGTCGCTAGCGTCATCCATGTGTGAAATCCGGGAACTTAGTTGCACACCTAGTATCTCAATATCTATTGGGTTAGGCCGTTCAGTGTCTTCTAACAAAATGAAGCCGTTGAACAAACCTCACATTTAATCGAGGTTTCATAGAGATTGTGTGAACGGTTAGGCAGCGATAGACCTATGAAAAAGAATGAGTCACTGATTTCACTCTGACCCTACATTTACACATGAGTTCATGGTGACCAATTTTTACTTCCAGCTCGACGCGAAACTGTTGCCCTGCTACGCATACCCTTTCGCACAAAACAAACGGCACACCACCACGAGAGCAACCTCAGTCCAACAAGCAGATTCCGCTATCTCATCTAGTAACCGAACAACTAGTGTATACCCCATACAGCCAGCCAGGAGGACAGCAGACAGAAGCTTTTCTCTCCGATGCTACGCGTATTGGAAACGGTGGATCGCAGCCGTGGGAGGCGCGGGGGGGGGGGGGGGGGGGGGGTTTGATACATCCATGTGAGCGACGCTTGCGCAACCCCGACGGCTATTAGGAGTATGCAGACAACGATACAGAGGATAGAAAGCGAAAGCGACGAACGAATAGGGATAGAGGGATGATTGGAGGGGAGGGAAAATCCGGCGAACTCGACGCTCCTCACGGAACAACATGCCCTCAGTTTTCCACGGGGCTCCAGCCACCGCGCAACCCTAGACAGGCTTTCTCCAGCCCTGTTTACTCGACGCGCGAGCAACATTGCCATCACGAGTGTTAAATAAACATTTAAACGAAACAATAGTGTTTGAAAAAAAAAACGAAAATCCGTATCGCACGCTCCGTTTTGTTTTTATTACGCGATCCAATCTTTCATTTTATGGAAGCTGAGCTTTTTTTTCGCGAGGCACCCTTTATCGGTATTTTCTTCTGTGAAAGATCGCGCTGGAAGTGCGCGCGAGAGGTTGGGTGTCATTGAATTGCAAATTCGTCGATTGTTTAATGGCAAATGTCGAGTGGTGGAACCCTCGTCAGGCACTTCCCTTCGAGAAAATCCACGGGACGTGGAGACCGAGTGGTGGGGGTTGATTTATATTCTATTCAAGTGGATCGAAATTCGCGGATAATCAAAATGCCGTGTATATATATATATATATATATTAGACTGGCCCGAAAAAAATTGAAATTTTCGTTGAAAATGTTGTTGAGAATGACATAGAATGAGCGCTGACCAAATTTTAGCCCTTTATATTAATATTTAGAGGTACCGCATCGCAATTTTTTATTTCTCATTCATTTAACATGGCGAAAGTTTTATTTGCCGCTTCCGAGCTTCATAACTCGCCTAAGGGAAAACACACGGAAACGCCCAAAAATAATGTTTATAGAAAATTTAACGCTCTACAAAAAAGGCCCTTGGCCTTCATACGGTAAATTCACTCGTTCAAATTTTATTCAACATTAAAGTTGAATTGATGATAAATTTCACGATTTTGTGAGAATTTTGGACTCTTGGGACAAAATTATTGTTTTTTCGTTATTGTTTTTTTCTGATTCATCTTGAAAAGTATTGTATCCTTTTTAAATTCTTCCCTAGATATTTATTTATCGTGCTATGGGAATTGAATTCGGTTTAAGAATAAATTTTTGTACTAATGTATTTTTAAATAACAATAAATTTAAATCTATTAGGAATTTAAGATCTAGGGAATAATTTGAAAAGGATACAATACTTTTTAAGCTGAATCAGAAAAAAAAACAAAAAAAATCAATAATTTCGTTGTAAATGTCCAAAAATCTCACAAAATCATGATATTTATCATAGATTCAACTTTGACGTTGAATAAAATTCGAACGAGTGAATTTATCGTATGAAGACTAAGGACCTTTTTTGTGGGGCGTTAAATTTCCTATAAAACAATGTTTTGCGCATTTCCGTGTGTTTACCCGTAGGCGAGTTATGAAGCTGAGGAGCGGCAAACAAAACTTTTACCCTGTTAAATGAATGGGAAATAGCAAATCGCGATGAGAGACCTCTAAATATTGATATAAAGCGCTAAAATTTGGTCAGAACTCATTTTTTGTCATTCTGAACAACATTTTCAACAAAAATTTCAATTTGAAAAAAATATTTTGTTTTTTGGGCTGGTCTAAAATATATACACACACACACACACGCGCGCGCGCGCGTGTATATATATATATATGTAGACGATTCAATTTACATACGTATCCACTCTTTATACAGAGATATATACTGTTCATATTTCAAATTAAATGGACTGTGAAATTCAAAATGTCACGCGCGGTGCTGACGAGTCTGAATCGTGATCGAGTTATTATTGCCTTTCTGCTCTGGATTGTACAACAGTTTTTAAGGTGCTAGGCTACTGTAACGACTCGAAAATTAGGGTTATTAAAAAAAATTAATTTTGAAGGAATAAGATGATTAGCAAATCGTTTGGACATTTTTTTGTACGTACATTAACAAAGTCGTGTACCAAATTGCATGAAAATATTAATAATTGAAGAAGTTTTAAGCAATTTCGTGAAGGATCTTTGAATGTGAGGGGCTCAACGGTGTACTTGATTTTGGTCACCCGGTTGATTGGAAGCAAAAAAAATGAGTCTTTTCTCAAAATGGATAATAGTGGCTAGGACTTGAGCGAGCTCTTTGTTAACGTCTTTCAATAGTAAAAAAAATTGAATTTTTCAAATGGATTTTTCGAGGGGATATGACATCATTATTGTTAATGACTAATGCAAAAAATGTTGGGAAAAAACGTCTGTCAAGACTAAACAAGAATATTACTACTGCACTGAATAAGTGTACCAAATTTCAAGTCAATCCGTTGAATAGATGTTGAAAAAACGTGTACACCGTTTAAAAAGAAAATAGTTACGAGAAAAACGCGTATAAAATTAAAATGGCAATTCTATTGTTGTAATCGGAAGTTTATCGTCAATCTGTAATTCCTGCAACATATGTTGAACCTTCCTCTTCAATTTGAGTTGCCTCAAGCTTCGAACGAGTCTTCGTCGTTTTCACAGTAGCCTAACCCCTTAAGTCACTACGAGTCTTGAATGGATGAAAAATGCACGGATTTGCTTATTCTTCGTTGCTCGACATATTATAATTATTTAATTTTTTACAACTAGACGATTAGTGGAAAAAGAATTGATTAAAAATTGATTATTTTATCTGATTTAAATACTATTTTCGATAGTCTATTTTTATTTCGGTATTTATTATTATTGTCATTTTAATTTCTGTTTTTATGGTCATTATTATTTCTGTTATTATTGTTATTATTTTTGTTATTATTCCTGTTATTTCATTCTGTTATTATTATTGTTACCTTTGGGGTTAATTGCTGTAACTCAAGCCACAAAGTTTCGGAACTGGCGAATTATTGGGTCAATAGCCTCAGGCGTGTATGTTTGCGCTGATGGGTTTGGCAAGAACGGCCCCACATTTATTCCCGCACCCACACACAAACACGTGTAAGAGGCTTAAATAGATCAAAGTACATCGAGTATCTGATATTCATGAAAAATGACATCGATAACTGCATATCAGTTGTAAATATTCCAGTGTTATGACACGTAAAAGACATCAAAGTGCTCGTTCGTACAGGAGTGATTGTGTCAAAAGTTTCGTAACCCTCTCGATGAATCAGCCGCTTTCAGCACGGCTCGACGTCACGTACACTCTCCGAAGCAATTATAAAAATACTCGAATAAAATTAAAATATAGAAATCGTAGAGTAAATTCGAAAGTTGTGAAAATTTGACGAATTTTGTTGCCGAGTTTTTGGTCGTAATTTGGAAGAAGACAATTTTGCGAGTTTTGGCAATTTTAGTTTTTAAAAACGATGCAAAAGTGTCGATTGTATTTCTAATTGAGAGTGTGCGAAATTTTGAGGAAAATTGATTTTGACGAAAAAGGCTATTTTTACGATTTTTTGAGGATTTTATAAAATATATGAAAATAAAACTTTAAGTTAAGGTTAAAAGATATGAATATAAAAGTTTTAGAAA
Organism: Ophion slaviceki; assembly: GCA_944452715.1. NCBI lineage: Eukaryota > Metazoa > Arthropoda > Insecta > Hymenoptera > Ichneumonidae > Ophion > Ophion slaviceki. Next base: position 2,944,458 of record OX101795.1, on the reverse strand, counting down.
AGATATAAATATAACAGTTGTTGGGCTTGATAAATAAAGTCTTGAAATATATTTTTTTTATTTAATTCATTTTTATTCATTTTTAAGTACAAAAACTATAGTTTAACGTAACGCCTCAAAAATAGGTGGGCTAGGTAGCTCCATCACAACTCGGCAACGGCTTCTCTGAAACAAAAAAATCAAAGTCCATTAGATTCAGTATGACACCAGCTACAAAATGACCCTCGGACATAAAGTTTTATCAAAAAATAAAAAAATGGCCGATGAAAAACGAAAAAAGTAAAAAAACGCGTTTTTTCGCAGTTTTTCGCAAAAAAGAGTAAAAATCAAAATTTTAAAACCATCGAGGGTCATCTTGTTCGAATCATGTTTACAATATGTGGTTCAAATTTCAAGAGAATCAGTTTCTTAGTTTTGGAGATACGATGGAGCTAGATTTTGAAAACGTTGTTTCGAGAAAAACGCGTTTGAAGTTTATACTATGAAAAACTCTCACCTAAACTCAATCGGCAATTCCTGCACAGCACAAAATCCCTTCTGATTGCTCATCATCGTCGATTTCTTCAAGTCTTGCTGGCTTTCGATTTTTTGAAATGTTCAAAGTGGACTGGCCCCTTAACGGGTTACTCCCACTTGTAGCGCAAAAAAAGGCCTTTTTCATGAATTTTTTTAAAGAAAACTACAAAACTTTTTTAATCGATCAATATACCATCTTAAAGAACACATCTTGAAGAACTTTCAGTAATTTTTTTATTGAAAAATATTACATTGTTTAGTGGCAAATGGCCGTCAATGAAATAATGTTTTTATATACACGGTTTGCGGTGACCAACATTGCGGCGAAGTGGATCATCTGAAAAAAAAATGCGGATGGATTTAGTCAAATATAAGTATAAACTAGTCTTTAATCGAAGGATTTTAAAAAATATTCATTTTTCACAAAATGGCGGACAGTCAAAGTTAATGGTTCGATTTTAACGAAAAAAAATTGAACGATTAAAGACTACATTTTTATGTATTAAATAAGCCTGCAAAATTTCAAGAAGATCGGTTCATTAGTGTTCGAGTAATCTTGGTCACCGACTTCAGAAATGCCATTTTGAGAAAAACGCGTTTAAAGTTTCATTTTCAGTTTACACGAAGAAAATATTTTTTTTGTAAACTTACATAGAGTCATCTATTCCGGGCCCATACAGAAGTATGGGCCCGGATACTTATACTTAAAAAAAAAATCGATTTTTTCAAAATCGCAAGTGGGGGTAACCCCTTAAACTGGAAGGTACTTCCCGTATAATGACGTAGGATTTACCAAAAATATCAAAATCTAACAAAATGGCGTAGCTATGAAAAAAGTCTGTTTTCTTGCCTATGAAATGGTCGTTTTTTTCAATGCCAAATCGTCAATTTTCATCCAATCAAAAATATCCTAAGTCGTTGTAGAGTAAATATATTCAAGATTGCTCAGTTCAAATTTCGAAAATTGCCCTTTGAGTTACAATGTCAGAAAATTTGAAAAAACTCATTTCATATTCTTGAAAGTATAAAAATCTGATCTCATATTTTTCAAAGTGTAAATTGTCGAAAAAGGTAAAAAAATCGATTTTTTTCAATGTTTCACACTGGTCTAGCCCCTTAACGAATGATTTCGATCGATCGTGTTCGATAAATTCACAATTTTATTACTTCTGTCTTCTCGAAATGAGTTTTTAATTTCTCGATCGAACTGGAAGATTTTTGAATTTTTTTTTTTCGAAAAACGGTGCCCACAGGCGAAACAGAGAGTGCATTTTAAGCGTGAAAAACACGCGGGGAAGAAAATTGACGCTATGTACATGGCATGATCCGTATATGGGAAGGCGAACTGTAGCGGAAAAATAGACAACGATCGTCTTTGTGATTTTCGACAAGAGACTTCGACGTAGATGGCAATAGTGCCAAAATTGGGGAGACTCGAAAATTGAGCGGAAGTGAGCCGGAAAAGGGTGGAAAATAGAGCTCGAAGCTGACGACGATGACGAGCAAGTGCCGTGAGTCTTGAGAATAGAAATGCCACACTTTTGAAGCTTGAACGAGCACATTCATGAGAGATTCGACAGGATTCTCGTGGATCCGGAAAATCAGGCCTGATGGCGACCTCAGCTGCGACGAGGTATCATCGAAATCAAAATTCCACGGATACGCCGTTACCAGTCGCCGCCTCGACGGAATCTCAAAATCGTAATTATCGCAGTAATCAACATCGTCATTCGGATGCTCTCAAAGCCTCGAGCAGCACATGCCCACCCAGCAATTTTCCCGACAAGTTTCAAGACTTTTTTACCGCCCTTACCGAGGACGCCGACGACCTGCCGAGCATGCTCGAGGACAAATTAATCCCAAGGTAATTCTTTTCTCAATCGAAATCTTTGAAGCTTCGTTTACATTTTTATTTGAATTATCGTTTTATTAGTTCTCGTTCGTGTATCTTTCTTTTATAAAATTGATAACTTATTTGAACACACTTCATCACACTTCTAATATTCATTACCGACGATCGAAGTATGTTCGAATAAGTTATAAATTTTATCAAAAAAGTTACACGAACAAGAATTAATAAAACGATTATTAAGGCGTTCCCCCACTTGTAGCGCAAAAAAGGCCTTTTTCATGAATTTTTTAAAAGAAAACTACAAAACTTTTTTAATCGATCAATATACCATCTTAAAGAACACATCTTGAAGAACTTTCAGTAATTTTTTTATTGAAAAATATTACATTGTTTAGTGGCAAATGGCCGTCAATGAAATAATGTTTTTATATACACGGTTTGCGGTGACCAACATTGCGGCGAAGTGGATCATCTGAAAAAAAAAATGCGGATGGATTTAGTCAAATATAAGTATAAACTAGTCTTTAATCGAAGGATTTTAAAAAATATTCATTTTTCACAAAATGGCGGACAGTCAAAGTTAATGGTTCGATTTTAACGAAAAAAAACGGCCGTTTTTTGGCTATAAAACGGCCATTTTTTTCGAAAAAAAAATCGAACGATTAAAGACTACATTTTTATGTATTAAATAAGCCTGCAAAATTTCAAGAAGATCGGTTCATTAGTGTTCGAGTAATCTTGGTCACCGACTTCAGAAATGCCATTTTGAGGAAAACGCGTTTAAAGTTTCAATTTCAGTTTACACGAAGAAAATATTTTTTTTGTAAACTTACGTAGTCATCTATTCCGGGCATCAAAAAAAAACTGCACTTCAAATTGCACTTCAAAAAAATGCAATAAAAAAAATCGTTTTTTCAAAATCGCAAGTGGGGGTGACCTCTTAAACGAAAATTAATGAAACGATTATTAAACGAGAATTAATAAAACGAGGAATCGTTCGGACATCAGAACTCAGTAGTGAGATGAAAAAACTGATCTCAATAGACGTCAGAACTTTGAATTCAAGCAGTGAGATAAAAAAATCAATCTATACAGATTGATAAATGAATCTATTCAAATTAATTTTTTCATCTCACTACTTGAATTTAAAATTCTGATGTCTATTGAGATAATTTTTTTCATCTCACGCATCTCTATTCTTCCATGAATCTATTCAGATAATTTTTTTCATCTCACTACTTGATTCAGATTAATTTTTTCATGTCACTAATTGATTCAGATTAATTTTTTCATCTCACTACTTGGTTCAGATTAATTTTTTCATCCCACTACTTGAGTTCTGATGTCCGAAGGATTCCTCGTTTTTTAAGGGGCTATACCAGTGTGAACGCTGAAAATTTGGGTGATTTTCGGGAATTTTTTGGAAGAAAAGTACTCAATTAAATGTTTCGGAAAATTAATAATATATTTGGCTATATTTGACCTATATTACGTAATTTTTTCATAGAAAAATATTGAGATCCAAGCGACTTATGCGCTGCCTTCGAAGGCGCCAAAAAAAAAGTTCCTCCACTGCTGACATGATTCCGGCCGATTGAGTAGCTGAAACCGAAAAAGGAAAAAATGTCGTTAAACTGGAAGGTATTTCCTGTACAATGACGTAGGATTTTCGAAAAATATCAAAATCTAACAAAATGGCGTAGTTATGAAAAAAAGTCCGTTTTCTTGTCTGTAAAATGGTCGTTTTTTTCAATGCCAAATCGTCGATTTTCATCCAATCAAAAATATCCTACGTCATTGTAGAGTAAATATATTCAAGAGTGCTCAGTTCAAATTTCAAGTCAATGGGATAATTGCTCTTTGAGTTACAGTGTCAGCAAATTTGAAAAATCTCATTTCGAGAAAAACGCGTTTAAAGATTTAACTAGAGATTAAATACCTACGAGCGGTTGCTCTTTAGAAGGCTGCCATTCGGGGAGTACTAGAGATAGGGCCTTGAAATTCCACAGGATATTCTTGAAAGTACAAACTGTCGAAAAAGGCAAAAAAAATCGATATTGGGAAAGTTTCACACTGGTATAGCCCCTTAATTCTCGTTTAATAATCATTTTATTTATTCTCGTTCGTGTATCTTTTTTGCAAACATTGATAACTTATTTGAACACACTTCATCACACTACTAATATTCATTACCGACCATCGAAGTGCGTTCAAATAAGTTATTAATTTTAGCCAAAAAGTTACACGAACGAGAATTAATAAAACGATTATTGAACGAGAATTAATAAAACGAGGAATCTTTCGGACATCAGAACTCAGGTAGTAAGATGAAAAAATTAATCAGAATAGAATCATGGAAGAATAGAGATGCGTGTGATGAAAAATTGATCTCAATAGACATCAGAACTTTGAATTCAAGTAGTGAGATGCAAAAAAATGAATCTATACAGAATAATAAATGAATCTAATAAAATTAATTTTTTCATCTCACTACTTGAATGCAAAGTTCTGATGTCTATTCAGATTAATTGAGTGGGAAGAAAAAAATAATCTGAATAGACATCAGAACTTCGAATTCAAGTAGTGCGATGAAAAAATTAATCTATTCAGATCAATGAAGCTGATGAAATCAATTTTTTTCATCTCACGACTTGAATTTAAAGTCCTGATGTCCGAGGTATATTTTTTATTCGCTCGGGCTGATTTAATTTGCACCACGTTCCATTTTTAACAGTAAACAGTAGAAGACCATTATCCATGCAAATCGCATTAAATACGTAGCCCCATTATCTAACGAGTTCGAAATGACGTAATACATTTCCTTTTGATTTATTTGCAACATTTGTTGTCGATGCTTCGTTATATCGTTTTATAATGAGTATTAATTACTCGTGATGAAAACATCCTTTTTAGTGTATTGAATATTCGATATATTCGATTTCATCAATAATACTCAATGCTAATCCGTTTTGATCATTACCATTAGTTTGAATAACGATTGACCGATTTAAGCTATTCCTTTCGCGGAGTAAAATACGTGTAAATTATTCGTCCGGATAGTTTGTTTAACAATTTAACACATTCTATCCGGACGATTTTATGACAAATATGTCACAATAATATGTATAATTATAATAAGAATAAATCACAATAGTATGGATAAATATAATAAAAATAAATCACAATAATATATACTTAAAAAACGATATCAATCGATTTACAATCCATTCATTGAAAGGCAACATCAAATAAGCAAATATTTATCAATTTTTATTTAAGCTTAGAAATCGGTTGTAATGATTTTTTGTTCCTTTTTGCGATATTCGGACACAAACAAAAAATACGAGAAGTGCAATCGAGTCGTCAAGGCTCAGGGGGTTGCCCGGAAATGATTCCATCTATATCAATCACTCTGATTGATTCTGTCTCTTCAAATGCATACGTGCGTATACATTCGTATATATATAATAATCTTTTTTGGGGCAAGAGCACGTCGTAATTGTCACGATGAGAGTTTTCTTGCTGTTGGCCATTTTTTTGAAAGCTCGGAATTAAGGGGGTGGGAGCGTTTCTCACAAGCTAAGATAAAATCTCTCTCTCTCTCTCTCTCTCTGTATATATATATATATATATATATATATATATATATATATATATATATATATATATATATATATATATACGAACTTTATGAAAATTGGCATATTTTTAATTATACTTTGGTTAATAGAAGAATACAATAATTGTTTAACGAGGAACGAGAAACAACTGCTATATATTCTACAAGTAGTAAAAGAACATCGTCGACGTTTTCCAGATTTTGCAAAAAAAAATTTAAATGAATATCACGTTTTGACATAACTTTTATATTTAACATAAAAAATGTATTATTTAGAAAAAATTATAATTAAAACGAAAAAAAATACTCATCTGTTTTAGAATTTTCATTAACAGTAAACATTAAAAAGTAACTTTATAATATTTGGCGTCTTTTTATTTATATTTTGATTAATATGACAATTAATTTCACGGACGTGGCATTTATCACAGCATATTATAAAACGATTATATTTTTAAATGATTTAATATCATTAAATCATATATATATATATATATATATATATATATATATATGTATATGTATATGTGTGTGTGTGTGTTTTGTGGTGTAGACTATACTGGGTCTTTTAACATTTTTTGATTTTTTTTTCATTACGAAACCTTAAAGATAAAAAAGTTTGATGGATGTAATTTTTTGTCTATTGAGCACCAAGATCATTTCCAACTAAAAAAACCGTATATATTCTATATTGAACCATCAAGGTTTGATAAAAGATTGCGAATCTCAGCTAAACATTTAATCTATTTATTAATGGTAATAATAAACAATCCCATGACATAAAAATATAAATCGGCATCATTATAAATAACCCAAAGTTTATTCTGAATTATATAAAACGTTCACTGACCCAGTTTTTATCATAATAATCATCGATAATGTCATACTTTTTCGAGTTGTTAGTAACACAAGGGTTTTTCTTTTTCACGTAATAAAACGACAAAAATACATCATTTTGCCCTTTGATTATACATTTTATGAAAAATTAGCATCTGCAGTATGCATCTATAAAAATAACCGTATAGGCATTTTTTGAGGTTTATCGGAAAAAAAATCATAAGCCATCATTTGACTCAACAGGACCGACCCCAGCTCCTTAAGTAGATACGTCCGCGTAAAATCGTGTTTGAACGGACCACGTTGAAAATTCACTTATAATCAATTGTTCAAGTGTAATAAAAAAAAGGATAAAAAATCGTAAATGACGTAAACGGAGAGAAAAGAAATATGGTCCACGTAGTTATTTCTTCTCTTATTCGCAAACTCTTGTACCCTCGTAACGAGGAGAACACACGGCGCAGCCACGTAATTGCCAAGAGCGAGGATTTTCACGTGAATCGAGCTCGAAATTCGTGTCATTCGAAGGCACGACCTCGTGACCCATGCAATACGAGAGGGCCAATTTGCTCAGGGCTGAGGGTTAATGGCTCTCCCTCTCTCTCTCTCTCTCTTGTTCCATCGTCTTTGGTTTTGCGGTAAATCCAACCAGCCCTTACTTGTTCGGTGCACAATGAACACACTCGAGGGCACTAAAATCGAGATCAAAGATGTATAGATATAGATATGTAGGTACGCGTATATACAGGGTGTCCCTCCTAGATCTGCCACCCGAAATAAATCGGTAATTATCGACGTCACAAAAAAATGTTTCAGACAAAAGTTGTACGGTATGAACGGGACCATCTGATGCGACCAACTTTTTTTATTTCGGTGGAAGCGCTGACGCACAGTGAAGGTCACCTCCACTTTTTTAAATGGAATGGTACATTTTTTTTCAACCATCTTGTGGGGCACCTCAAGCCCCATAAAAAACATTTGGGGGTCAAAGTCGTTCAAGGTCATTCAAGGTCAGTATCGATGATACAAATCTAAATAGGTGATCTTGAATGACCTTGAAAAAATGTACCATTCCATTTTAAAAAGTGGAGGTGACCTTCCACCGAAATAAAAAAAAATGGTCGCATTTGATGGTATGTAGTAACCGTGAAGTAACAGCTATTTTTTTTTTTTAATTTTTTTATTAATATTCGATTGAAGAGTGTGAAGCACTCGCTGTATGTTTACCAGGTTTTTGAAATACATATGATATATATGTCATATGTATTGGAACCTGCTCCACACTCTTCAATCGAATATTAATTTAAAAAAAAAATTTAATAAAAATAGCTGTTACTTCACGGTGTTTAGGGAACCCATAATATAAAAAATACCAAAAATCGGTTTTTCGTATTCACAATTCGGGGAAATTTAAAAAAATAAAATAACGAGTGTCTTTCCTCGAGAAAAAAAATATTTTTGCATATTTTGCCCTGAAACGGACGTTCGACTTGCTCAATAAAATCGAAATTAATTTTTTTCTGGAAGGCTGTAAAAAGACGCACATTTTCGTTTTTTACGAATGTAAATACGTCAAATGCTGCCAAAGATACAGCCATGTAAATGGAAAAATGTTAAAATATGGTAACCAACGAGAAAAAACGTCAGAAATTTTTAAAAATTTTCGACACTCAGTGAATATTTTTCAATAAAGTAACTCGACTTTTCAAAATCATTTGTGGATTTTTTTTACTGGCTGAAATGACGTGGAATACCTCATGTACATTACGAAAATTAAATTAACAAAAAATCGATTTTTTCGAAAATTTTAACTGTATATTACCCCTTAAAATAATACTTTACTCTCGATTATTAAGAATTATGGCCAATTCGCGCAGATGAAGAGAAACTTCACGTGAACATTATTCGTCAAATAATTTAACGCAATTTTGACTTTTTTCATCAGTTGTCACGAACAAAAGCGACGAAAGGGCTCCACAAAATTGTGCGAACTCCAGCGATCTTAAAATGGGAGCTTTTTTCAATTGCGTGAAGCTTTGGATTTCTGTGCTACATAAAAAAAAATACACTGTTACATCATCATCAACCGTTCATTTTTCGAAGCCTCAGAAAGACTTTTCTGCGAGACCATAAACGTTTAAGGCGTTGCCCCCCCTTGTAGCGCAAAAAGGCCTTGTTCATGAATTTTTTTAAAGAAAACTACAAAACTTTTTTAATCGATCAATATACCATCTTAAAGAATACATCTTGAAGAACTTTCAGTAATTTTTTTATTGAAAAATATTACATTGTTTAGTGGCAAATGGCCGTCAATGAAATAATGTTTTTATATACACGGTTTGCGGTGACCAACATTGCGGCGAAGTGGATCATCAGAAAACAAAATGCGGATGGATTTAGTCAAATATAAGTATAAACTAGTCTTTAATCGAAGGATTTAAAAAAATATTCATTTTTCACAAAATGGCGGACAGTCAAAGTTAATGGTTCGATTTTAACGAAAAAAACGGCCGTTTTTTGGCTATAAAACGGCCATTTCTTTCGAAAAAAAAATCGAACGATTAAAGACTACATTTTTATGTATTAAATAAGCCTGCAAAATTTCAAGAAGATCGGTTCATTAGTGTTCGAGTAATCTTGGTCACCGACTTCAGAAATGCCATTTTGAGAAAAACGCGTTTAAAGTTTCAATTTCAGTTTACACGAATAAAATATTTTTTTTTTGTAAACTTACATAGAGCCATCTATTTCGGGCTTAAAAAAAACTGCACTTCAAATTGCACTTCAAAAAAATGCAATAAAAAAAATCGATTTTTTCAAAATCGCAAGTGGGGGTAACCCCTTAATGAGAAATTATTTCTTCAAAAACTTCGGCAAATTCTTTCGGAAGTTTTGCAAGCTCGCGTAAACGAAGAAAAAAGCTCCAAACAGAATGCCGCAAAAAATCTGTTGAATAATTCTGTACGACGAGGACACGTAATAAGAACAAGCAACACGAGTGAAGAATTGCAAAGTAGGTTAGAACTTTGCCATCAGCTTCGTATACCTGGCACAACGTCTATCATGGGGAAAAAAAGAACTCGAGGTACCAGGCCATGATCCAGTTTGGAGTATGACGAGAACGTACAAAAAATCAAACTTCCGTATTCCCGAGACAGTGACGTTCCTTTTGTCGTTAAAATTTATAACAGCGAGAAAAAAAATGTCACGTTCGTTGAAATCGCGGTGGAAAATAAAAGGGGTTGCGGCAAAAAACCATCGGGTTTTTGGAATAAGAAAAAACGCTTGCCGGCTCAGGACGCCGAATTTGATTGGCCGAGACGATCGTGACGAATTATTAATTGGGCAATTCTCATCGGCAAAGGGGCCAAAGTAAGCGAGGCGACGGGGAATGGGCATGGATGGGCTTAGGGGTGGAAATTAATAGGGGTCGTAATGTGAAGGAAAATTGTGAATGTAATACAGCTCCTCGCAGAGACAAACGAGGACGAATAATTAGTTCGCCCTCCAGTCATCAAATAAGATGGCACGTGGAATACATTAAGGACCCTTAAGGGGTTATATACAGTCGGAGGCCCAAAAAGATCGATTTTTCAAGGATTTTTCTTGAGAAGACCTATAAATTTATTAACGTAAAAATTTGTACACATATTGTGGTAACTTTTAATTGCATTGTGACATTTTTTATTTGGAAAAATAATTTGAATGCTGCTATAGCTGATCTCTGGGAGCACCTTTAAAAAAGGCGTCTTGCGCTGAGCACGATATCTCTGGACTGGATCATCTAAAATGAAAAAACCAAAAATATTTCGCTAATATAATGGATTATCTTGTAATTGATCGAAGGAATAAGCAAAATAATATTTTTTGACAAAATGGCCGCTTCTGAAACAAAAAATCGATTTTCGACTAAAATTGAGGCCTCAAATTGTTTATAAAATGACAAATATTTATCGGTGAGAAAAAACCTTCGATTACTTACGAAAAAATATACTTTATAAGATTGTGTTAAAATTTGAGACTGATCGGTTCAACCATTTCCGAGAAATCTTGCTCAGCGACTTTAAAACACACAGTTTTGAGAAAAACGCGTTGAAGGGGTTACCCCCACTTGTAGCGCAAAAAGGCCTTTTTCATGAATTTTTTTAAAGAAAACTACAAAACTTTTTTAATCGATCAATATACCATCTTAAAGAACACATCTTGAAGAACTTTCAGTAATTTTTTTATTGAAAAATATTACATTGTTTCGTGGCAAATGGCCGTCAATGAAATAATGTTTTTATATACACGGTTTGCGGTGACCAACATTGCGGCGAAGTGGATCATCTGAAAAAAAAATGCGGATGGATTTAGTCAAATATAAGTATAAACTAGTCTTTAATCGAAGGATTTTAAAAAATATTCATCTTTCACGAAATGGCGGACAGTCAAAGTTAATGGTTCGATTTTAACGAAAAAAAAAACGGCCGTTTTTTGGCTATAAAACGGCCATTTTTTTCGAAAAAAAAATCGAACGATTAAAGACTACATTTTTATGTACTAAATAAGCCTGCAAACTTTCAAGAAGATCGGTTCATTAGTGTTCGAGTAATCTTGGTCACCGACTTCAGAAATGCCATTTTGAGAAAAACGCGTTTAAAGTTTCAATTTCAGTTTACACGAAGAAAATATTGTTTTTTGTAAACTTACATAGAGTCATCTATTCCGGGCATCAAAAAAAACTGCACTTCAAAAAAATGCAATAAAAAAAATCGATTTTTTCAAAATCGCAAGTGGGGGTAACCCCTTAACGGAGACTTTGTCCTTGGAGTGCCATATTTCATGTGTTTACATTTTATTTTTTTTAAAGGAAACGAGTAAAGCTTTTTGAGAGCGGTTTTTTCTTGCTTTTATTCATGATATACAGAACGTTAAAAATTTTTTTTTTTTAAAAACAAACCAAAATGGCGGCCGTTGCAGCTCCGCGAAAACAGGTCCTCAAATCGCGGGAGGAAAACGGCTGACATCACGGCCCCCTCTTTGTTGATCTGAAACACAAATTCAAAGCATATTATCAATCTGTGACCCTTTGGTCATGGAATGACGGATGGGTTTTTCGTTTAGTACAAATTTCGGAAAATGGCGGCAATTTAAAAAAAATCGAATTATCGCGTTTTTTTCGCATAAAAAGATAAATAATAAATGCAAAAATGTATCTATCGAAAAAACGATGCGTCATTCCGTGAAGACATATTTTCTGAGTATGCTCTCCAAATTTCAGGTCGATATGTTAATTACAGCGGTCAGGAGAATGTCAGCCATTTTTAAAAACGTGTTTTCGAGAAAAACACGTTTAAAGTTTTGTAATGTGTTTACACAAATGTGTTTATAATTACCGCTAATCGGCAATGCCTGGTCCATAGAGGCATCCCTCCTCTTCTTCTAGCTGCTCATGTTGAGCTCAAATTGATTTTTTGAAAATTTCAAGGACAGAGTCTCCCTTAAAGTTTCAAAAGTACTTTCGAACGCTCCGACACGTAATTACAAACGTGCGTGTAACTTCGAGAATATTTGCCGGATTGACAAGAAATTTTCTGTGTGTGTGCTTAAATTTACGTACATTGCGAAAATAAAATAAAAAAGAATCGATTTTTCGAATATTTTAACTGTATATAACCCCTTAATATGAGTAATGACTTCCGAGTTGTAGTGTAAAATTATGTATTCTATTTCACAATTCTAAGATTTACTCCACGCGAATAAGTTGATCGACATGGGGAAATAAAACACGTGCAAAGAACGCATAATCAAACGTACGTTATTATCGGAGTCACATAATTCTTTTGTGATTTCAGAAAGCACGAGCCGCTCAACAACGATGTGAAGAATAAAAGATGGGCCAAGAGAACTTTTCAGAGACGTAGCAGCGAGATAGAAGTCCGATTAAATCGTACCTCTTACGGGGGCTATCAACAAAATCAAAGCTCACTCGAGGGACCAAAATCCCCAAAACCGTCGAGAAGAAGAAGCTCCAGTATAGCCGTGGCGAGGCCCACACCCGATTTACACAGGTATTCCCTCTTTTTTATTCAGCTCCAACTTGATCGAAAAATTCGACGAAGGAGTCTTTTAAAAACGTATCCCATTTTCGTTTCGGTATAATTCACAAACTCCTACGAAAAGTTTCCTTAAAATAAAAGACTTTCCAAAAAATCGTCCCCATCTATAAATTATCAAATACTTTAATTCAATGTGAATTGATCCCGAGGAATTCAATCCTAAAAATTTAGATCCACTTCGACCTAATGAGGTCAAATTCTCATTAGGTCAAAATATACATTCTTATATATTTGTATCACTATTCATGATCAATTAGTAACTAAATTAGTAACTAAATTAGTAACTAATTAGTAACTAATTAGTAACCAATTAGTAACTAAATTAGTCTCAATAATGATTGAGACTAATTTAGTTTTGAATATTTAAAAATGCCAATATCAAAGTTGCGAAAAAAGTCGAAAAAATTGGTATTTTTATTTTGATGATGATTACACGATGTTTAGGAACAATACACTTGTTCCTTTAATTGTTTTGTAAAACTTTGATCCACCGGTCCGGAAAAACGGTTCGATTGATCAATTTGAAAATTTACAGCGCTATCGGGTGTACATTAAGCTGATAAAAACGTGGCAAAATTAGAATTTCCATCAATATTTGTAAAGTAGTGGTAGATTTACTGAAAAAACATAAAAAGTCATTTTTTTCAAATTAATGTTAAGGGTGCATTTTTTTTCTTCTCAAAAATCGGTGAAAAGGTGTTGTAGGAAATTTGTTCAAGATTTTAAAGCTGTCCTTTAATTCCCTGTGCGATGATTGGTTGCTGAGAGGTCGATGATCAAAAACAAAAGGATACTTTTTCATACAAAGTCGGATATCTCAGCGAAAAATTGACGTAGAGTGACCAAAAAAACACCAAGCTGAAGCTGAATATACAAGCTAACTGACCTATGTATTGATTTAACTGAAAACAAATATGCCGAGATTCCTTGAAAAAAAATGAAATTTTTTTCTCGCGCTATTTTTTATGATTGCGCGATAACCGTAGCTCATAGATTTTTTTTGCCAAAAGATCTCGAAACTATAACCTTGATACGTCAAAATGATTTTTTTCTCATGTCGAGACGACCATTTTTCACGCAGATACAGCGCTTCAAAAAGCACTAATAAAATTGAAAAAATGTTCTGTTCCTTTAATTTTTTGGAGTAATGTATTTTGAGGTTATGTAAATTTGTTGGTCCGGAAAAGTGGTCTACTAGGTTGTAGACTGGATCATCCAAAAAGAAAAAACCAAAAATATTTCGTTAATATAATGGATTATCTTGTAATTGATGAAGGAAATAAGCAACATAATAATTTTTGACAAAATGGCGGCCTCTAAATAAAAATCGATTTTTGACAAAAATTTAGACCTTAAATTGTTTATAAAATGGAAAATATTTAACGGTGAGAAAAAATCTTCGATTAATTACTAAAAAATATACTTGAAAATATTGTGTTAAGATTTGAGACTGAAAGGTTCAGCCATTTCCGAGAAATCTTGCTCACCGACTTTAAAAACACAGTTCTGAGAAAAACGCGTTTAAAGTTTCAAAAGCACTTTCGAACGCTCTGACACGTCATTAACAAATGTGCGTGTAACTTCGAGAATATTCGCCGGATTGGCAAGAAATTTTCTGTGTGTGTACTTAAGGGGTTGGGCCACAATAACGGGTATAAAATCACGTGCGAATTTAACAATTTTTTTCGTATGGGAAAGTCATTCACTCATGCAATTAATTACACATCTATTTAGTATGAATATCAAGATGTTAGCAAATATATACATATATTTTTTTACCTAGAACGAAAAACAAATATTCTTGTCTATCTACATTAGAATACCTAGAGAAGTACGTACGGAATTTAAAAAATATTGTTTTATTCAAAAGTTGTAGGTATTTGAATGAATTTTCAGTGAAAAATTTCGTATAAAACTGCTCATAAAATGAAAATGTTTCTTTTATATACACGGTTTTATATACACGGTTTGCGGTGATCAACATTGCGGTGAAGTGGATCATCCGAAAAAAAATGCGGATGGATTTAGTCAAATATAAGTATAAACTAGTCTTTAATCGAAGGATTTTAAAAAATATTCATTTTTCACAAAATGGCGGACGGTCAAAGTTAATGGTTCGATTTTAACGAAAAAAAACGGCCGTTTTTTGGCTATAAAACGGCCATTTTTTCGAAAAAAAAATCGAACGATTAAAGACTACATTTTTATGTATTAAATAAGCCTGCAAAATTTCAAGAAGATCGGTTCATTAGTGTTCGAGTAATCTTGGTCACCGACTTCAGAAATGCCATTTTGAGAAAAACGCGTTTAAAGTTTCAATTTCAGTTTACACAAAGAAAATATTTTTTTTTTGTAAACTTACATAAAGCCATCTATTCCGGGCCCATACAGAAGTATGAGTCCGGATACTTATACTTAAAAAAAATGCAATAAAAAAATCGATTTTTTCAAAATCGCATGTGGGGGTAACCCCTTAATCAGAAATTACTTACGTACTTCTCTGCGAAATGCAATTAGGAACATAACTTTTACATTTGAAGTAAATCGAGTGAAAATCGTTGAAGTTCCTTGTCACGCCAATTGGAAAAAAGCTGTTACGAGAAAAACGCGTTTAAAGTTTTAGGTACTCTATAGCGGTGCCAGAGGTGGGCTCACGTTATATGCTCAAAGTCGGTGAAAAAAAATGTCTTGCTATAAATCGAATAGTAACTTATTCTTATGATGATAGAGCACCGTTTTAGCGAGAAAAAAAAATTGATTTTTTGAAAACTATATTTTTTTAAATGAAAAAAAAAAATTTGAAATTTTTTCGAATTTTTTTGAAAATTCTACTACTGCCTTACCCCTTAAATATATGTACATTACGATTTTTTGAAAATTTAAACTGTATTCAACCCCTTAAGCTCGTTCGCCGCTGAATACACCTTAGTTAGAATTCGAGTAGATTATTCGAGAAACAAGCGTTTAGTAGTGCAGTAATTCATGAGTAATTGACGTACATCCTTAACAAGGATGCATTGGACGATCGATCGAAAACCGGAAGGAGTTTACAGCAACTCGAAACTCTCGTTGGGCTCCACGTAGGAATCGAAACAGACGGTAAAGTTTTGCACTACCACTGACTCGTGTATAACCTTAAGGTGAAATTGCCCTTAATTGCGCCGTTAATCAAATCCACGAAAAAGTCTTCACAATCCGTACTAACTGCTGAACCGGCTGACTTAAGAGGAGATATACACCTAGGAGCCGGAAAAAACGGCATTTTTGTGAATTTTTTCAAGGAAAACTATTTGAAATTTCGGTTTGGGGTTGTAATTATCTAAAAGTATATACATTCAAAAATATGTTTAATTTTCTTTATTTAAAAATATCAAAAATATACAAGGATATTGTATGATCCTTGGAGCGTTGTAAAAAAATCTGCGTATACGGTACCCACTGGCGTTCCTTCAAAAATCATCTGAAAAAAAAAAACCAAAAAGATTATTAAATTAGATACTATAATCTAGTACTTGTCATAACCGATTTTGAAAATATCGATTTATGACAAAATGGCGGACGTTTGAACATAAATAGTGATTTTTGGGCCAAAATTAGTTATTATTTTGCCTATAAAACAAAAACTAAGTAACGGGAAATAAATCCTATGACAAATACTAGATAATGGTGTATAGAATAACCACAAAAAACCTCAAGGCAATCGGTTAATTGGTTTTCGAGAAATTTTGGGTACCGATTTGAAAAACGTGGTTTTGAGAAAAACGCGTTTGAAAATTTGGGAATGAATAAATCATGAAATTTGTCAACTTACATGGAATCATCGATACCAGGCCCATAGTGTAGGTTTTCTACGGTCGACGGAATGTTCATAGCTTCTAAATCGATTTTTTCGACCATCTAGGTGTATATCTCCCCTTAAAAATATTCACAGTCTGCGTCTAATTGCTAAAAGAACGAACCATGTTTTGCCGGATATTCGGGGTCGACATTATGAAAAAAGGCTAGAAAATAATATCTAAATTGACCTAATCGCAAAACGGGGGCAACCTTTTGCGTAGAAAGGGAGAGTAATTACGAAAACGATCGCGTGGACGATTAGCAATAACTGTCACAAATCACACTCACACGTTTAATTAACATTCAGAGAATTTAATGTAGTGTGATGTACTTTTAGTATAATGATGAAACTTTCGTTTATTCGGATACGATTTTTTGAAATGTTGATAACTACGAAAATGGAAAGCTGTAGAAAAAAAAATTCGATTTCGGAAGAGAGAAACAACAACCCGATTAGAATCCAATATACAAGTGTGACGTCTTCCCCTCAACGTATTGGATCCCTGTCAGAATGTATCATCATCATGTCGGGAAAAAGGCAATAGAAAAAAAACCGCAGCGAAGCTTCGAAAATTCTCAATTTTTGGAAATTCTACAATATCTCGCAGTAAATTAAACTTATAACCCGAGATTATAAAACTATGCAATAAAAAGTCTGATTTTTTTAAGTTTTGAGCTTGTGCAGACCCATTAAGATAATCCTATCGCTTCGCACTAGTCATACCACTGATCAGACTTGAACCTTGTATATTGTTAACATATGAAAAGAAAATAATTTGTAATAACTAAAATTTTCGATTGGGGTAGAATATCCATAAGTCGAATGACCGTAAGTACGAATATCCATAGGTCGAATATTCATAAGTGAATATCCACAAGTCGAATTTCCATAACCGAATATCCATAAGTCGACTATCCCTAAGTCAAATATCCATAAGTGGAATATCCACAAGTGAATATCCATAAGTCGAATATCCACAAGTGAATATCCATAAGTCGAATATCCATAAGTCGAATATCCACAAGTCGAATATCCATAAGTCGAATATCCACAAGTCAAATATCCATAAGTGAATATCCAAAAGTGAATATCAACAAGTGAATATCCATATGTCGAATATCCATAAGTGAGTTTGTTTGTTTGGGTTGAATATCCGCAAGTGAATATCCATAAGTCGAATATCCACAAGTGAATATCCATATGTCGAATATCCATAAGTGAATATCCATAAGTCAATATCAACAAGTGAATATCCATATGTCGAATATCCATAAGTGAGTTTGTTTGTTTGGGTTGAATATCCGCAAGTGAATATCCATAAGTCGAATATCCACAAGTCGAATATCCATAAGTCGAATATCCATAAGTCGAATATCCATAAGTCAAATATCCATAAGTGAATATCCATATGTCGAATATCCATAAGTACGAATATCTATAAGTGAGTATAGAGTAAAAAGGAGTGCCAGAAAAGGCGGGAGGTAGAGGAAAAGTGAGTGCAGAGAGAACCCAAACAAACTTAAGCGAGTGACTCTCTACCTCTCGCCATTTCTGGCACTCATTTCTACTCTATACTCACTTATGGATATTCGACTTATGGATATTCACTTATGGATATTACCATTTATGGATATTCGACTTATGGATATTCGATTAATGGATATTCGTACGTGTGGATATTCGTACTTGTCGAAATTCGTACTTATGGATATTCAACTTATGGATATTCGACTTATTCACTTATGGATATTCGACGACAGTGGAAATTTTCCATGTGTGAACTGCTTAACGAATGTTCACATTTAATTAAACAAATCAAACAATAGTTATTCCAACGATTCACGCAGTATTTCTAGGTTCGATATTTGGCAACGTTGTCTCTATCTCCGTCTCTTTTAACTCAACCAGGCGAGTTTAACCTCCATGCTGTTCAACGTCGATCTGTCAAAACAATGTCAGGTGCGGGAAATATAAAGCATTGTATTCGGGCCACGACTGGTAAAAAGCGTGAAAAATTTGTGTCGGCGAAATATGTCGGTTAAAACATGAAATATGTGTGGAAATTCGAGTGAGTGAGATGAGGTTAGGACTACAGTCAGCTGTTGCCTTGCTGTCACGTCTTTTTATCGTAGCAAGTGGTAATAAATCCAATACCGGAAGTTCAAATTAAACTTGATTAAATCGGAAAAACGGTTTTAAGGGCTGAAACGCACCCTCAAAAAGGGGGATGTTTTTCGTTTTTCGTCAATAACGTTTTAACGGTACGAGATATTAAAAAATGTCAAATTGCAGCAATGTTTATTTTTTTGTGCACTATACATTGGAGATGAGAACGATAACGTTATCGACGAAAACCGAAAAACACCCCTATTTTCGAGGGTGATTTTCACTTCCCAAAAATTTGCCTAAAAAATCGTCAGATAATTGTTTATAACAAATGAACTATGCAATATAAAAAAAATCCTACGTACTTCCATAGACAATGTATTTTTCAAGATATATTCAACATTTCGAGTGAATCGGTTGAAAATTGTTTGAATTATGTTTCCGGCCAACTTAAAAAATGCAGTTTTGCGATAAACGCTGCGCAGCCGCCATTTTGAAATCAATTGCTTCAAAAAAAATATTGTATACAGTCACTGATATGTACGATAAACACCCTTTTTTGTAAACTCGATTTATTTTGTAGTTTTTCTAAAAAAAAATCCCCAGAAAGCCTTTTTTCGGCCTCTAGAGTGGCCTAAGGCCTTAAGTATGTAAATCTGATTATTCTTAAGAATCTGACGGATTCCCACTATTATATACACTTTTGTAGCGACCGGAAATTGGATTTTTGCATGTCGTCTCGGAATTCCTCCACAAAAATATGCAATGTTAATTTTTTTCTCTGTAATTAGGTCGATAACGTACCCTGAAATTTTACAGAGACGATTATTAATATATTTAGTGAAGCTCGAAAAAAAATGAAAATCCTATTTGGTCCTCGCGTATGAAAGTTCCCGTACGAACATTGGCAATACCCGTGCAGAAATTTTGGCAGGGATACAGCTGGATTCTGACTTGTACCCCGGGCTCCCAGTCGGGATCTAGTCCGATATCGGATCAGATTCTAAGACTAAATGTAAGATCCGTAAACTGGATTCCATTAGGGATCCAGAACCGGATCCTTTAATGACTCTAAATAGATTCCCCATGGAATCATTGAGGAATCTTGGAAGGATCACGGGTAAATACAGGCTGAAATAAAATGGCAAAAATGGAATTATTGCATGTTAAATTTATTATAAAAATAATTAACATTTATACATTTTTGGTGAATTAAAATATCAATTTAAAAAATGAAAGGTAAGAACACGATAAAAAATGGAAAACTACGACTGGGTTATCGTTTTTTGGACTACTTGGCGTCCTTTGCGTCCATCTCAGTCTTTTGCGTTGGATATTCCTATCTATAGAAATTGGAAATTCCTATCTATAGATAGGAATTTTATAGATAGGAACCTCTAGATGGAAATTCCTACCTATAGATAGGAATTTCATAGTAATACCGAAAATACACGTGACGCCAAAATTTTCAAAGATATGCCATCGTCGTCATACATATTCCGATACGGATGCAAGTTGGATTCTAACCGGGTTACCGGTTTTGGGGAATCCATGACAAATCCTGATCGGGATTTGATCGGACATAGGGTATCCCTGTCAAAATTTCTGCACGGGTATGGGGCAAGGAATAGATGCCGAATTGAAATAAGTAATAAACGGTTGGGTATATTCAATGGGAGAAAACGTGCGTAGCAGCTTGTTCGCCCACGGGTAATTAGAAATTCTCTTAGCTTTATCGTTCGACGATTTTTTCGTCTCCCTCTTACCAATTTCTCCACTCGTCTCGTCCGGTCGGAATCCTTGATACTCCATTCGGCGAATAATCGGCCTCGAGGCTCTGCCCATGTTTGCTGTAGGATGGAGAAAAAGGACGAAGGTAAAAGTTTTCGATGTATGTGTCAATTCTTATCGTCTTGATAAACGAGTCCCCCACCTCGGCGATACACGAACGAGCGATACGCCTCGATAACGTTGTAGGTCTCAATTCCGTTTGTTCTCGTTTCTGTGTTTATACTTTCGCCCCTTTCGTGTTTCATAACCTTCAACTAGCTTCGATAATACTTTCATGAAAATTTCACGAAATTTACTCATTTTTGTACCTCTATATTCACTTTTTATTAATTCCGGACGGAGGCCCGTCAATGGATTGTTAATTTAAAGATATTTAGCAACGAAATTACCTTATGCGAGGGTGGAATGGCTGAAGATCAGCTTTTCGATATCACGTGGAAATTGACTTGAAATATTTTATTCCCTTTGGCATATAAAATAATATTGATATTGCAATAATTCGTTTTTGCGATTCAAGGGTACACTCCCTTGACACAAAAAAAATCTTTATCAGGACCACAAAGTCATCATTCCCAACAGAAGAAATTAAGTCTCCTTTTGTTAATGCAATTTGAACACCATGGTTGTTTTTATCCTTTCAATTTTTAACACTTCAAACACAAAAATCGCAAGATATACGAGGCATTCCACGTCACTTCAGCCAGTAAAAAAATCCACAAATAATTTTGAAAAATCGAGTTACTTTATTGAAAAATATTCACCGAGTGTCGAAGTTTTTCAAAAATTTCTGACGTTTTTTTTCGGTGATTACCATTTTTTAACATTTTTCCATTTAAATGGCTGTATCTTTGGCAGGATGTGACGTATTTACATTCGTAAAAAACGAAAATGTGCGTCTTTTTATAGTCTTCCAGTGAAAAATCAATTTAGATTTTATTGAGCAAATCGAACGTCCGTTTCAGGGCAAGAAATGAGAAAATATTTTTTTTCTCAAGGAAAGACACTCGTTATTTTATTTTTTAAAATTTTCCCGAATTGTGAATACGAAAATCGAATTTCTGGTATTTTTTATATTATGGGATTCCTCAACACCGTGAAGTAACAGCTATTTTTATTTTTAAAATTTTTCTATTAATATTCGATTGAAGTGTGTTGAACACTCCAAGGCTCCAATACATATGACATATGTCATGTGTATTTCAAAAACCTGGTAAACATACAGCGACTGCTACACACTCTTCAAACGAATATTAATTTTAAAAAAATAAAAAAAATAGAAATAGCTATTACTTCACGTTGTTTAGGAATCCCATAATATAAAAAATACCAAAAATTCGTTTTTCGTATTCACAATTTGGGGAAATTCCTAAAAATAAAATAACGAGTGTCTTTCCTTGAGAAAAAAAATGTTTTTGCATATTTTGCCCTGAAACGAACGTTCGACTTGCTCAATCAAATTTAAATGAATTTTTTTCTGGAAGGCTGGAAAAAAACACACATTTTCGTTTTTTACGAATGTAAATACGTCAAATCCTGCCAAAGATACAGCCATTTGAATGGAAAAATATTAACAAATGGTAATCAACGAGAAAAAACGTCGGAAATTTTAAGAAAATGTCGACACTCGGTGAATATTTTTCAATAAAGTAACTCGATTTTTCAAAATTATTTGTGGATTTTTTTTACTGGCTGAAGTGACGTGGCATGCCTCATATACAATAATTATTACTCACGTATAAAAGGAGATGCACTTGTATCGAACAAACCCAAACCGGAAATATGTTTGCACACATTAAGGGGTTATGCATAGTTGTAGTAGTCGAAAAATCACTGCTTTTTATACCAATATATTTTAACAATACATCATCGCATAATTCCTGAAAATGTTTAAGGTGACCGGATCAAAATCGACAGATTTATAGGCTGTTATGTTGACGCACGTCGAAACGCTCAGAGCGTCGGTCCAAACTTTGAACGCTTTTTTATCGAAAGTACGTTTTCAAAGTCGGTGAGAAAAATATCTCAAAATCTGTTCCATCGATTTTTCCGAAATTGTTGGGGCTTTTTCTAGATGTAAAAATATAGTATTAGATCGGAGGATTTTTTTCCAATGTATACTTCCGATCTGATGAACAAAAAATGACAACCTTTTTCACAAAAATCAAGACTAACTTTAAACGCGCAGCATTTTTTTAAATTTGATAATTCGGAAATTTCTGCGATTAATCATAAGCTAATGTACTAACGAAATCTGTTTGATTTTTTTATATTAGATAACTTTGTTTAGAAGGGCATTGAAATATAAGTATATTTCAATAAGCAAAATATTGAATTATAATTATTTCAATATTTTTTAACAAAAATTACAGACTGTTCTTCAAATGAAACTTTTTTAAATTCCTACCATTTTTGTAGAAATTTGTCACCACGATTTTCTATTAAAAAATCCCAAAAAAGAACTTTTTCGACAGTTACAACTAGGCGTAACCCGTTAATAGCATGGAATAATAAAAATTTCGTTAGAATCAGGGTCGCGAAATTTGTAATAAAAAAGTAATGCATCATTCATTACTTTTTTAACGGGTAATGAAAAAATGTTTCATTACCCATTGCATTAAATTCAGTAATGTAAAAAAATTCCATTACTCATTACATTATATTTTGTAGTGTAAACAATTTCCGTTACTCATTACATTGGATTCTGTAATGTAAAAAATGTCCATTACACAATAAATTATATTTTGTATTGTAAAAAATTTCTATTACTCATTGCATTCGAATTTGTAATGAAAAAAATGTCCATTACTCATTACATTACATTTTGTAATGTAAAACATTTTCATGACAAAATGCAATGTAATGTGTAATTGGATTTTTTTACATTACTAATGTAATATAAAAAATCTCCATTATTCATTACCTTATAATTCGTAATGTAAACAAGTTTCATTGCTCATTACATTACATTTTGTAATGTAAAATATTTTCATTACTCATTACATTGGACTTCGTAATGTAAAAAAATTTCATTACCCATTACAATGTAATGGGTCATGAAAATATTTCACATTATAAAATGTAATGTAATGAGAAATGGACATTTTTATATTACGAATTCCAATTTAATGAGTATTGAAGATTGTTTACCTTAGAAAATTCAATGTAATGAGTAATGAAAACGCTAATGCATTACAAAAAGTAATGCATTATTTGCAACCCTGGTTACAATTAATATTTCAATGCGACTGTGCATACTCGGGGATGAAAACGTGCTATTTTTTATGAATTTCACGTCAAGGAGAATTTCTCGACGCTTCGAATTGCCGAATTTCACCCACGCATCGCCAAAACGAAGCGTACAGTAGTACAACCCTAAATAGGTCAGCCGAGATACGATTTCGCTTGCGATTTTTTTCATCCTTTCGGCGAATGAAATTTATTTCCATTTTATACGCAAGGAGGATACAATCCCTCTGATAAATGTTCGAGTGTATCCCGAGAAACCCGTCGGCCCGCAAGCTCCTCCTTCAGGGCTGAAACATACGACAAAGTAGTACAGCCCCGATATACGTCAGACACCGTGGACATTTATTCTCGCACCTTTTTCGGTATTGTCCGTGATATCATTATACTTTAATAATTCGTGCGTGTAATTCGAAGTATATCATTTAACTTTTAAGGGGCTATACCAGTGTTACCGCTGAAAATTTGGATGATTTTCGGGAACTTTTTGGAAAAAAAGTACTCAATTAAATGTTTCGGAAAATTAAGAATATATTTGGCTATATTTGACCTATATTACATAACTTTTTCATAGAAAAATATTGAGATCCAATCGGAGGCGCCAAAAAAAAGTTCCTCCACTGTTGACATGATTCCGGCCGATCGAGTAGCTGAAACCGAAAGAGGAAAACATGTCGTTAAACTGGAAGATATTTCCTCTACAATGACGTAGGATTTTTGAAAAATATCAAAATCTAACAAAATGGCGTAGTTATGAAAAAAGTCTGTTTTCTGGCCTATAAAATGGTCGTTTTTTTTTCAATGCCAAATCGCAATTTTCATCGAATCAAAAATATCCTACGTCATTGTAGAGTAAACATTGAAAAGTAAGCGATACGTATTTTTTTATCGGAGGAAAAACAGTTTTGAGGGCTGAAACGCACCCCCAAAAATGGGGATGTTTTTTGTTTTTCGTCGATAACGTTTTAACGGTGCGAGATATTAAAAAATTTCAAATTGCAACAATGTTTATTTTTTTGTGCACTATACATTGGAGATGAGAACGATAACGTTATCGACGAAAAACGAAAAACACCCCTATTTTCGAGAATTCGTTTCACCCCTTAAAACCGTTTTTCCGCCGATAAAAAAAATGCGTATCGCTTACTTTTCGGTGCTTTATAACATATCCAAATTTCAACAAAATCGAAGGTTGTCACCTGAGGGATGTTCCTTGTTACTTCAAATTTCAAGTCAATCGAATAATTGCTCTTTGAGTTTCAATGTCAGCAAATTTGAAAAATCTCATTTCGAGAAAAACGCGTTTAAAGATTTAACTATCGATTTTTTCAAGATAACATGATATCGATATAAATGATATAAATGATAATGATATTCTCGAAAGTGTAAACAGTCGAAAAAGGCAAAAAAATCGATTTTTTCAAAGTGTCACACTGGTATGCCCCTTAATGAACGCACCACCACTTTTTTTCAAAATCGATGAAAATTTAACGAAATTCAAGAATTTCCCCTCGAAAGGGCTAACAGGGACATTTTTTCTTGTCAAGTTGTCGATGACTAAAGAAGACAGTGAAAAACATATTCATGCCGAAAATTCAATCGCGTGAGAGACGTCGCGATGTTTATTATTTTCCTTCAACTTCGAAACAGGAAATTACAAAAGTACAACAAAGTTGGCTTGGGGAAAGATGTTCGCCATTTCCATGTCCTGTCGTTGCTTACAGCTTATACCTCTAGATTGTTTTCTTCCGTGTTTCCAGTCCCGACGATTTTCCCTCCGTCGTTGTTGGCAAATTTCCCTGAGGAGTAGCCATTGTTCTCAAAACTGTTCGTTGCCGATGTCTGCATTTCTCACGTACGTATATGGAGATATCCATGTACACGGGAAACGTACCGCAGAGAATTGACCTTGGACTTTTTTTTAATAATTACTTAATTGTTTATTACCCTCGTACTGAAGAATAAATGATTTTTTTAAATATTATTTTCATTAATTTATTATTTTCGAAAATGTGTAAGTATTCATAAATATTATGAATATTTCGTTACTTCTAAATAGATTCACGCGTCCACATGAATATATATATATATATATATATATATATATATATGTATGTATGTATGTATGTATGTATATATATATTGTTTCGAAACTTGGTAAACACACCGTATATACATTCAAGATACGAGTTACGTTATGTCATGTGCAAACGTGGCAAACTTCTGTTTACCAATAAATTTCCACATCGCAACGGAGATGGAGTTTCTAATTGATGTCATGTATCATCGAGACGCTGCTCGCTATACATATTACACGAACACTGCGAGTTTATCAGATAACTTTGATAACTCGTCAAGTTTTCGACAAACAATTTTCACGACAAACGAAGCGTACGTTAACCAATAAAAACTGGCCTTTCCTTAAGGAGGTTCGAGCGTTAGCCACAATCCAAGGTTAAATTTAATTTAAAAAATACACGTTATTGTTTAGACTATACTGAGTCTTTACGAATTTTTTGAAATTTTTTCACCACCAAACACCAGAGATAAAAAATAGTTTAACGTGTGTAATTTAACGCGCGGTTAGATGGGCAAGACTTTCAGACTAAAAGTTATGCAACTTTTTTTGCTATTTAGCACCAAGATAAACCCTTTCTAACAACGGATTGACGCAAATTAAACGTTTGTAAACATTTAGAAAAAAAAATCCTCATCTTGTCTATCGTAAAGCATGGGCCAATAATCTCGTGACGTGAATGTGAATAGGCATAATTATAAATTACTCAAAATTTTATTGTGAATTGCATAAAACATTCGTTGTCGTAGTTTTTTTATAATAATCATAGTCAATGTCATACTTTTTCAAGTTGGTAGTAACACAAAAGTTTTTCTAATTTACGTAATAAAAATATTAAAATGCATAATCTTGTCCTTTAATTATATATTTAAAAAAATTAGCATATACAGAATAAATCTGTACCTCGTATGTATTTTTTTAGGTTAATTGAAAAAAAAAATCATAATCCGTAATTTGACTCAAGTGAATCGCTCCAACCTCCTTAACGGGTTATACCTAGTTGCAGGGTTGCGAAATTTGTAACGAAAACGTAATGCATTATTCATTGCTATTTTAATGGGTAATGAAAAAATATTTCATTACCCATTACAGTACATTCAGTAATGTAAAAAAATCCATTACTCATTACATTATATATTGTAATGTAGAAAATGTCCATTACTCATTTCATTACTTTTTGTAATGTAAAACATTTTCATTACAATTTCATTACTTGTGAAAAATGTGAAAATGACGTGATTTTTACGAAAAAAATTGTGAAAATTGTGAAAAATGTCCATTACTCATTACATTACATTTTGTAATATGAAACATTTTCATTGCAAAATGCAATGTAATGTGTAATGACAAAAAAAATCATTGCACATTACATTGTAATGGGAAATGGACATTTTTTATATTACAAAGTCCAATGAAATGGGCAATGGAATTTTTTTACATTACAAAGTTTAATGTAATGAGTAATGGAAATTTTTTACATTACAAAATTTAATGTAATGAGGAATGGAATTTTTTACATTACAAAAAATATGGTAGTGAGTAATGGAATTTGTTCACATTACTAATGTAATGTAAAAAATCTCCTTTACTCATTACAAGGTAATATGGATTATTATTCGATTCCTCTCGGGTCAGATCGACCCAGTGAAAAAACCGCTGCCCCTAATGGCGAACGAATAATAATCCTCATTACATTGTAATGAGTTATGGAGATTTTTTACATTGCATTGCATTAGTAATGTGAAAAAAATCCATCACTCATTACCTTATATTTTGTAATGTAAAAAAATTCCATTGCTCATTACATTACATTTTGTAATGTAAAGAAAATCCATTACTTTTGTAATGTAAAAAAATTCCAAAAATTCCACATTGGATTTTTTAATGTAAAAAATGTATCTTCTATTTATATCTCAAATTAATTTTTTGAGAAAAGATTTCCTGGGTTTCTCTACTGCCGGAAAAAATTCTATTACTGGAGGTAGATACTGGAGAATGCTTCGGTCGATAAAAGTGTGAGATCATGTGAATTTTTAGATTTCTGCAGACCGAGGCAGGTCCATGGGGTCACTTGTCGCCGTCACCGAGGAGCGAGACCAGAACGAGTGTCCTGAATCCTGGCGCCACTTCCTCCACGTCACATTTGAGCTCCGGCACCAGCCCATGTGGCCCGAGTCCTACCAGCCCGGCGGCACCGGCTTCCGTTTCCCGTGGCTCGCACATGAAACAATACAGAGGCAGAACGAGCAGCATGCCGGCCGTACCGAGACACCGAGTAAGTTATAACATACGAAAAGAAGTATCCCCATGGAAATTTATGTATGTGAAATATATGCAGAAAATATATGCTACATATATATATATCGGTCGCATATATAGTGACGAAAAATAGAATAATACGTATATATTCAGTATATATGCACCAAATATATGACGCATATATGACCCATATATTTTCGATATATTCTTCCTACCAAAAAATATATGCTACGTACAAACACTATAAATGATGCATATATGAGGCACATACGACGCATATATTTTGGATATATTTTCAATCTATTTTTTTGACAGAAAAATATATCAAAAATGTATGCGTCGTATGTGACTCATATATGTGTCATTTATGCGTCATATATGACGCATACATTTTTGATACATATCCCTGACATGAAATATATGCTGTGTATAAACACTACTACAGTTAAACTTAATAAAACTTAAAACTTAAACTTTAAACAAAACTTAACTTACAGTTAAAGTACACTATACTAATAAACACTATATACAGATATACGTAGCATATCTGTATATATGTGGCATATATGTACCATTTATGCAGTATATACGTGGTATGTATGCAGTGTGTATGCAACATATATGCTAAATATATGTGGTGGTATATATGCAGGGTAAATGCTACATATATCATTGACATATGATACATTGATATACAGTAATACCACGCATCATAAATAAAAACGTTACGAAAATTAGAATTTGGCACATATATGCAACATATATTTTCAATATATGGCATACATTTCACATACATTGGAATTATTAATAAAATAAAATTGCAGGATATTTTTGCGTATATAAATTTCCATGGGGGGTACACAAAAATCACGTGATAAGCACGATATATTGAGAAATGAATGATTATTCGTACGTTTACGTTTTATTTATATAAATAACGTAGAAAACCTGTATAATTTTGTTCGGGTTTTTGTTTGGTTGGGTTGTTTGTTTAGGTTCGTTTGTTTGGTTGTGTATATTTGCGTTTGTTTGTTCGGGTTTGTTCATTTGGATTTGTTTGTTTGTGTTTGATAGTTTGGAGCGTTGTAGCTAGGCTAGCCGCAGCCTACAAATAAACAAAGAAATACGAAAAGGATAAATCAATAAATAAGAATTTATATTAATTACGAAATAATTTGTATAAATTTCATTAACGGGTTACCCCCACTTGTAGCGCAAAAAAAGGCCTTTTTCATGAATTTTTTTAAAGAAAACTACAAAACTTTTTTAATCGATCAATATGCCATCTTAAAGAACACATTTTGAAGAACTTTCAGTAATTTTTTTATTGAAAAATATTACATTGTTTAGTGGCAAATGGCCGTCAATGAAATAATGTTTTTGTATACACGGTTTGCGGTGACCAACATTGCGGCGAAGTGGATCATCTGAAAAAAAAATGCGGATGGATTTAGTCAAATATAAGTATAAACTAGTCTTTAATCGAAGGATTTAAAAAAATATTCATTTTTCACAAAATGGCGGACAGTCAAAGGTAATGGTTCGATTTTAACGAAAAAATCGGCCGTTTTTTGGCTATAAAAGGGCCATTTTTTTTTCGAAAAAAAAAAATCGAACGATTAAAGACTACATTTTTATGTATTAAATAAGCCTGCAAAAGTTCAAGAAGATCGGTTCATTAGTGTTCGAGTAATCTTGGTCACCGACTTCAGAAATGCCATTTTGAGAAAAACGCGTTTAAAGTTTCAATTTCAGTTTACACGAAGAAAATATTTTTTTTTTGTAAACTTACATAGTCATCTATTTCGGGCCCATACAGAAGTATGGGCCGGGATACTTATACTTCAAAAAAATGCAATAAAAAAAATCGATTTTTTCCCAATCGCAAGTGGGGGTAACCCCTTAAGAGTATTTATTTATTTAAACATTTTTAAAAATATTTTTTATTTGTTTTTTCCTAAGGTACACGCTGTTCGCGATTGTTACCTATTTTTTCCCCTCATTGTGACCGTTTCTTTCCTCTACTGTTTACTCCTTTTTTCTCCACCTTTCTCCTTGTCCCCCCTTGCTTGCGGCCGCAGCCGACTTCCCCCTCTTTATTATATTCATCATGACATTTCTGTCATGGGTATAGGGAAACTGCGGAAAACCTACACCAATACAATACAGGTCATCGAGGTCGCCCTCCCTCCCCCCCCCCCCCTCGTGGAACTAGTCTTATTTCACCACGAAATGCTGAAGAAAAACATTTCACGACGAAATGTACTGGGATTCGAACCCGGGACCTCCCGGTCCACTGGTTTAGTGGCGAGCACGCTAACCACTAGACCATCGCACCGGTTTAAGATTTATTCATATAAATACCCAAGTTTCCGGACACCAAAGCTCATATTGTTCTAAGTGCAATCAATCTTTGTCGAAATGGAGGGAACAATTTAATTGTCTGGAATTGGGATTTTCAAAGAACGCGGGGTTCAATTTTTCGTTTAAAAAAAATGATACACCAACACTTTGTTTTGGAATACTCATAATAGGGCAAAATCTGAGACCCTCGACGATTACTGACAAATTAGACAAAAAAGATCAATAAATAAAATAAACATCTAAATAAATAAAAAGACATGAGAAAAGGATAAATAAATAACAGGATAAATAAAAAAAAAATAAAAGCCCGAGATCTGAGGTCGTCGTCGATTCCTGACAAATCAGACAAATGAGACAAACCTAAGACCAAGCTCAACTCAAAGAATACAGAAAAATATCATCAATACGACTAAATCACACTCGAAAGCTTGTCTTACGACATAAAAATATCGTAAACGATAAATAAATAAATATAAATTTCCGAAGATATTGACGTGAAAAAAAATCGTTGTAAAAAAATAATACCAAAGGTAGAGCCATAAATAAGTGAAAGTAGAAGAAATAGAGAGGAAAATGCTCCTCCGTGTGCCGATTTTCGTCTTTTTAGCCTCTTGTATCATCCCTATATTGCACGATAAATTCCCGCGTGTTTCTTCAAGCCCAGAGGATTCGCGAGGCGACGTTTACGATTATCCATCATATTTTCATTTCAATAATAATAATACTTCGTGAATAAATCTCTCTCGAAAATGATATTTCCGTAAATGGCATATTACTTAAGGGGAGATATACACCTAGGAGCCGGAAAAAAGTCATTTTTGTGGATTTTTTCAAGGAAAACTATTTGAAATTTCGGATTGGGGTTTTAATTATCTAAAAGTATATACATTCAAAAATACGTTTAATTTTCTTTATTTAAAAATATCAAAAATATACAA
The DNA here is from genome assembly GCA_944452715.1 of Ophion slaviceki. Classification (NCBI taxonomy): domain Eukaryota; kingdom Metazoa; phylum Arthropoda; class Insecta; order Hymenoptera; family Ichneumonidae; genus Ophion; species Ophion slaviceki. The sequence continues at coordinate 2,912,917 of OX101795.1, read as the reverse complement.
GAATATTGTGTGATCCTTGGAGAGTCGTAAAAAAATCTGCGTATACGGTACCCACTGGCGTTTCTTCAAAAATCATCTAAAAAAACCAAAAAGATTATTAAATTAGATACTATAATCTAGTACTTGTCATAGCCGATTTTGAAAATATCGATTTATGGCAAAATGGCGGACGTTTGAACATAAATAGTGATTTTTGAGCCAAAAATTAGTTATTATTTTGCCTGTAAAACAAAAACTAAGTAACGGAAGAAAAAAATCCTCTGACAAGTACTAGATAATGGTGTATAGAATAACCACAAAAAACCTCAAGGCATTCGGTTCATTGGTTTTCGAGAAATTTTGGGTACCCATTTGAAAAACGTGGTTTTGAGAAAAACGCGTTTGAAAATTTGGGAATGAATAAATCGTGAAATTTGTCAACTTACATGGAATCATCGATACCAGGCCCATAGTGTAGCTCTTCTACGGTCGACGGAATCCTCGACCTCGACCATCTAGATGTATATCTCTCCTTAAGGGGGGAAATCACAGTAGCACACAAAAAAAATAGGCATATTTTCGGGAATTAATTTTGGCTGAATAAAAGTATCAATCGAAAATCTGTAAAGTAGGTTTTGTAGCAATACTAAAAAAGTACAAAATGTAATTTTTTCAATAAAAAATATTTAAAAATGGCGGCTGCGCAGCATATGCCCCAAGGCGCCTTTTTTTGAGCTCGCCGAAGACATAACTCGAGCAAATTTTTACCGATCGACTTGAAATTTTGACAGTAGCTTCGAAACATCTTTCTCCACGGAGCTACGTAGGATTTTTTCGATATATTGATTTTTCGCAAAATGGTGCATGTTTGAAAATAAAGTTAAATTTTTAACAAAAAAAAACGCTATAAAATCGTCGATAAAAAAAAGTAAGCCATATAAAATAAAAAATCCTACGTAGCTCCGTGGAGAAAGATGTTTCGAAGCTACTGTCTAAATTTCAAGTCGATCGGTAAAAATTTGCTCGAGTTATGTCTTCGGCGAGCTCAAAAAAAGGCGCCTTGGGGCATATGCTGCGCAGCCGCCATTTTTAAATATTTTTTATTGAAAAAATTACATTTTGTACTTTTTTAGTATTGCTATAAAACCTACTTTATAGATTTTCGATTGATACTTTTATTCAGCCAAAATTAATTCCCGAAAATATGCCTATTTTTTGTGTGCTACTGTGATTTCCCCCCTTAACCCAAAACTGAAAATTCGTAATTATCAAGTCCTACAGAATGTGGTCAATATTATAGTAAATATTTCGCAGTTCGTGTAAATGTAAAATAAATTTCACCATAATATACCGTGCACACTATCCATAGGACGACAAAAAATTTCAAAAATCTTTTTCAAATTTATTTTGCAATCGAGAACTAGAAAAATAATAAGCATGTTTTTCACTCCCACACTTTTCAGAACGCAAACGTTTAGTTTTATATCTGCCTTTCAATCTCCGCGTTGAATTCCTTATTTTTTTTATGGCGTCTACGTTTTCTTTTGAAGCTACGAGTCTTCTGGCGTAGTCCATTTGCTTCGCTACCTCTCGTTTCCTCTGATGTCTGCAGGGCAATGCAAGGTGGAAATGGGCAGATAAAATTATACCTGAGGCTATGTTCATGTTGAGGCTTCCAAGACACAGTGGGAGAGGGCGATAAGATGACAAAGAGAACAAGAGAGGGAGAGAGAGAGAGAGAGAGAGAGAGAGAGAGAGAGAGAGAGAGAGAGAGAGAGAGAGAGAGAGAGAGAGAAACAAAGAGAGTAAGTTAGAGGAAAAAGATGCTACGCTTGTCGAGCACAAGAGTAGAGAGTCAAGATGAGAAAGAAGCTACGTAAAATGACGTTGAAACGCCCAGAGTCTTCCTAATGGAAACACTATGCTATTTCCGACGCTTTTCTATTTTCCGTGTTTCTCAACTCGAATTTAAAAGAAAAACGAACGCATAGTGCAGAACGAAGATAACAGTGGTACCGACCGTTTGCGAAGGACTACTATCCAGGTAGGAATTGACGATGAAAAAAGGGCTCGCCAAGCTCTGAAACAAGGCTCACATTTTTTAATTCTGGCTGAGCACCAGCCTGATTTCAGGCCTAGCTGAATCTCTGAATGATAACGCGGTTTCAGGCTCTTGCACACAGGCTTGACCAAAGGCTGGTAGAAAAGCCTGTACTAAGCCTGAAACGACGAAACAACAAGGCTCAAAACGAGCCTTAATGAAGCCTTCACGAGCATTTATGACCAGGCTTTTCCCAAACTCTTCCCGAGGCTATATGAGGCCTGTTTTTAGTTTTCTATATTCTACATTGGGGTAAATTTAATAAATTTGTAAAGAATTCATTTGATTTGTTATATATATTTATTATTTGTCATATTATTTGTTACAAAATATATATAAAAAATATTTTAAAAAACAATACTTTATTTTATTGCGTACTTTTATTTTCGTATATACTTTTTTGTGTACCTCATAAATATCGATAAGAGCATATGTTTAAATGTTCTGAGCTGCCTCCTTCGCTTTCGTTTTTCGTGCCTTCGCACCCGACAAATTTATTGCTAAATTTTTTTTTCATGAAAGTACAGAAAAAATATTATTTTAAACTTATTTTATTTTATCACAACCTGAAACAAGTCTGCAGCCAGCCTTGATTTTTCAGCCTCATTCACCGGCTGAATAAAGCTTGAAATAACCCTGAGTTTAGGCTAAGCAGCCAGTCTTGGTTCCAGGCTGCTCCAACCGATGCAATGAAACCTGGGCCAGGTCTGTCTCACTCAGGCTCGGTGAAACAAGGCTCGCACAAGCTTGTTTCCATCGTCAGCCTTTTCATTTCCTACCTGGGTATTCACAGGGTGTCCAATAGGAAGTTGCTAAAACTAAATAAGTGTCTCTTCCCTCCATGAATTCAATAGGGGTCCCTTTTTCTAAGGCGCATACCTGAGGCCCCGCAGTTTTATTCCAGCCGTGGTTGAAGCAAGTACGCGCGCGTCAAAATGAGTGAGCTCACCACGGAAGAAAAAGTATATCTTATCGAGTGCTTCTTCTCGAGGGGAAAAATTTATAGTAATGCGTAGAGAGGGTTTCGTACTAAGTTTGGAACTCATAGAGTTGCCAGCGAAAACACTCTGAAAAGGTAAGAATTTAATATTTATTCATATTCATCTATCACACAACTTGTGTTTCAAATCAATTAAACTACATTGAAGTAATTGTACGTTAATTTTTGTAGGATAATCGATAACTTCGTGAAGTATGGTACACTCCAGGACCGTAGACACGAGTTGCCAGGTCCATCTGTTACGGTGACTACACCAGAGAAGATCAACGAAGTTGAGAATTATTTCAAACAAAATCCAAATGATTCGATTCGGAAAGCTGCTCAAGCGTTAAAAATAACCAAATCATCATTACACAACATTTTGAAATATTTTTTAAAGTTTCATCCGTATAAAATAAGCACTCGTCAATTGTTAACTGAACATGCCATGACGAAAAGCATCGAATTTTGTAACACTATTACGGGAATGTTTGAAGCCGAAGAACTTAATGAGAAATTGATTATTTATTCCGATGAAGCACATTTTTGGATGAATGGGTACGTAAACAAGCAAAATTACCGGTTTTGGGGAACGGAAAATCCCAACATATCGCTAGCGAAGTCCCTTCATCCACAGAAAGTAACGGCATGGGCAGCGATTTAAGTAAAAGGAATTTATTTGCGATTCTTGGAATCTACGGTAACAGGAGAGAGTCACAAACAGCTTTTGGAAACGAAATTCTTCCCTTATGCAAAAAAGAGGGGACTGGTGAAAAAAGTTTACTTCATGCAAGATGGAGCGACGCCGCACCGGACTCATGAGGTGTTTGAAGCTATTCATCGCGTATATGGGACTCGAGTAATCGGTCTGGGGTACCCTAAATTTGCTCAAGGCGGACTAGAATGGCCTCCGTACTCACCGGACCTGAACCCTTGTGATTTTTTCTTGTGGGGTTACATTAAAGATCATTGTTACGCTAAAAAGCCCAGCACAGTAGAAGAACTGATCGCGGCCATCCAGGAAGTGGTTCGCGGCATTACGAACGATATGTTGGACCCAGTTTTTCACAGTTTTCAAAAGAGAATTGATTTTTGTGCACAATCTAACGGTTCGCACTTCGAAAATATGTATCATTAATCACTGTACTTTTTCGTTATTTTTATAAGATGTAATAAATTGACATAAAAAACATTTGACTGGGTTTTATTTATGTGCGTTTAAAACTGCAGAGTTCCCTCTATTTAAAGCAATTTGGATTTTCTGATTCTGTGCACGTGTTTTAAAATGAAAGTCGATTAGTTTCAGCAACTTCCTATCGATGTTACGCGTGGCTAAAAAAAAGGCCGAAGTGTCGCGCGTAATGCCTAAATTTCATTTCTCCGCGCACTTCCGATAAATTGACGCCTTGATTTCAATTTATCGATGGGTTATGATAAACGGATAAACTTTCCGCTAGCCATATTCGGCGATATAGAAAAATATGATGATCCACGTGAATGTTTATTTTATTTCCTTATCTATATGAGAAATAAAAATTAATATTAAATAAATATTTAATTAAGTGAATATTAAGATAAATATTAATTATGTTAAATAGCCCCAAACTATATTTGACGAATGGAAGTCGGAGTATGAGAGACGGGGGATGGTAGGTGGCCAAAAAATGCCTGAGGGAAGAAGTACGAGCAATTATAAATGGTAACCCATAGAAAAGGGAAAAGAAATAAAAAAATCAATGCAAATTCCATTCCGTGTAAAGGGAGCTTGGTGGAAACAGAGAAAGAGACGTGAGAATTAAAATTCAACGAAAAATTCAATACGATTGGAGCAAAATCGATTCGTCAATATACTGCAAGGAATCTAAACATGAAAAAACAGGTATACACGTGGAAAAGTATTGGGAGGACAAGATGATTGGCGGAAAATTGAGGTAATCCTATCGCCAGGCATCAATCCATAGGATATTCATTTTTTTTAGCTTCATTAAATATATTAATAATCGTCTCTGTAAAATTTCAGGGTCGGTTATCGGCCTAATTACAGAGAAGAAAAATCAAAATTTCGTATTTTTGTAAAGGTATCCCATTTATTGCCACTTGCTACGATAAAGAGACGGAGATAGAACTAATGTTGCCAAATATCAAATCTCGAAATACTGCGCGAATCGTTGGAATAACATTTTTTTTCATTTTTCTAATCGAATGTGAACATTCATTAAACACATGGAAAATTTTAGTTATTACAAATTATTTGTTTTGCCTCTGTTAAAGATATGAATTGTACAAGTCTCAAGTATGTTCACTGGCATGACTAGTGTGAAGCGATAGAATTACCTTAAGGTGAGAAATCCCTTTAGGAGCGTGAAAAATAGGTATTTTTCGAGAATTTTTTTAGAGGGGATAAAATAATCTGATCATTTTCAAATTTGGACGTGATTTTATTATAACTGTCACCCGTGCGGAAAACTGATAGGGCATCCCCAATAAAAATAAGGGCCTTTCAGGGCTTTCCTAGTGCTTTCCCTAGTAGGGATTTCCATAATGGGTCCAGACTTGGCCATTATCGGGATAAACTTGTAGGGATTTCCACAATAGGCCCCGACTTGGCCATTATGAGGATAAACCTGTAGGGATTTCCACAAAAGGACCCGACTTGGCCATTTTAGGGATAAACCTGTAGGGATTTCCACAATAGGCCCAAACTTGGCCAGTATAGGGATAAACAAGTAGGGATTTCCACAATAGGCCCAGATCTGACTATTTTAGCGATAAACCAGTATAAATAGCTTAGGCTACATGGTTGATGGTATTTCAATTATTCAAATCGATTATATACATCGATCGAATAATATTATCGAACGCAAATTGGGAAAAAGCGTAAGGGCATTAGCAAATAAAAAATCAACGATGAACACAAATATGCAGACAAACATCAGACAGTATTTATTTATCAAATTAAAGAAACCTTTTACATAGATACAAACAATTACTCATGGTTTCACTCATACATGGAGTAATGCTAGCGCATAAGTGTGAACAGTCCCAACCGGTTTTCTCGACATTTTTATAGCAACTAATTTCCGCTCAATACTCATCATAAGGAAAATTATTTCTTCTGAAGACTTCGCTGATATTTCCCATTCATAAACTTTATCTGACTGTGTAGGATAAGTAAATAAATTGGTCTTTGTTTTCCAGATCTTTCCCTCAATGGAAATGGATTCTAGTGATTCAGTAGACCCATATATTTTTTTTATTTCTACTACACATCCATTCCTTAGAATGGATTATTTTTTGTATTAATTTTGTCATGGCAATTTGTCATAAAGGCTCACATGCAAATACGCAATCACATTTCTACGTGCGCACACATACATACACATGTACTCACGCCCATACCTATGCACATGAACAATTACATAAAAACAAATACAGACATACCTTTACGCATTTAACATACACGTATATCCACTGATACGGATATTTTATGGCGCTGAAATGGTTATGATGAGGCGCCGTTGAGGCATTTTCAGGGCGCTAAAATGGTTTTGATGAGGCGCCATTGAGGCAACTTATAAGGCCCCGGTCGTTGCGCCTTTAATGGCCCTTGTTGACAAAGTGTGACCGACCGCTAACGGCCCTCATGTGGCTTCCAGATTAGGGCCCGAATAAAGTTAGGGGAATATTATTGGGGCCCGATCACAGCCTCAACTCAATTTCCGCACGGGCAAGTTAACATTTTTTTTTTCGAGATAACCAACAAAATGGCGGCGTTATTAAGGGCCTTCGGACGCCTGTTTTCCGCGACATCGAAAAGTGCTGCAGTTGTCACTCTTTTTCTGTTGATCTGAAAAAGATTTAATGAGTGTCATTCGTTTACTGAAATACTGAAGGGAAGGATATACCTAAAAAATGATGAAGTGCAAAATTGAAAATTTGGGAGCCTTTTTACTTAAAAGTTCGAATTTTCGACCTTTTTTTCGACATATTTAACCCCAAAAAAATTATTTATTTACACGCTACCTTTCAAACTTTAGGTATATCCTTCCGACAATATTACTGAGAGTAACCTCCCAAAATTTCATCCACATCGGTCGATAACTTTTTGAGCTACAACACGAGCAGATTTTGAAAAAGTAGTTTCGAGATAATCGCGTTTAAAGTTTACTCGCTACCTGACCGCATACTGTCCCCGCGCTCTAGACTGTATGCGATAACTCCACAAATATTCAATATTTCGAGTTTTCCTTTGGTCAGTATATTCTTTGGGTATCATACTTTCGAAATATGTATTAAAAAAATCGATTTTCGAATATTCTAGAGGGATTTTCGCCTTAAAGATGATGGAATATGTAGACGCTGAATGTAGAATAAGCAAGCTGGCAATTGAAAATTTGAGACACATTTGCGGGTGTACGGAAGTTATGGGAAAATTGGAGCAATTATTGAAAAATAGCCGAGGATCAGAAACTGATCGGGAAATAGAAGCGCAACTGAAAATGCAACTGGAGGGAGATTAACGGGGTCCTCTAGTTTCTCGGCTGTTTTTTTACGACTTTTTCAATAATTTTTTACGGGCAAAGCATCGAAATAATCAATCTCATTGTTTTTGCATAATCTTTATTAACATTTAAATAAGCTTTACAAATTTTTTGAAGTCAAAATATATAATAGAATAAACGTTATAGTGGCCGACAGGAAGACATCAAGTAAAAGAGGTGCTTGACGGTGACCAAGATTGCGGCTGTTCTGCTTATCCGAAATCAAAAAACCAAACGGCATTTTAATCTTCATATTTAAGACTAGCGATTGAACTAGAGTGAATTCTAAATTACAAAAATTGACTTTTTTATACACTTTTGAAAATTACATTCTATTTTTTACTCATTTTTTCTTAAGTTTTTCGCTCGTACAAAAAAAACTATCGAAGCAATCATGATAATCCTAGTTCAATCGCTGGCTTATAACATATTAAAGATGCTGTATAAATTTGAACAAGATCGGTGCAGTAGTTTCTGAAATATCGTGGTCACCGTTTCGAAAAGTGGTGTTTCGAGAAAAACGCGTTTGAAAGTATACCTGCTCCGTATACCTGCTCCGTTCCAGGGCCGTAACTTGTGAACCACTTCGAATATCGAAAAATCCTTTGGCACACATTTTCTACACATGTTGTAGATATGATTTATGAAGAAAAGAAAATCGATTTTTTCGACCCGAGAAACTAGAGGACCCCGTTAAGATATCTCTGGCGCCTCGATTTGACCATTGGATTATGAAATATAGCCGTAAAAAATACAAAAAGCAAGAATAACTTTTTTCGTTTTCAGCCTTAGTTTTGGATTTACAGCGCTTCGAAGAGAAAAAATGTATTTTTCCGATTTTCGATGTATATCGAATTTTCCGTGTGTTTTACATTGTTTCGTCGTACTTTGTCGTTGATTTAACGAAGTTGGATGCAGATCATTAGCGTTATCCAGAATACACCACGTGGAGGTTGTCTGCATTAGTATTCTTTGGCCCTGTTTGTTTGGGTTTGTTTGGGTTTAATATATACAGCAGAACCAACTGAAACGTAGCTTTCTATTTATTTTTTCGATTTACTTGTTACTGAAATATTCTGTTCCTGTTTTTTTTCTCAACATAGCGCATTCCAAAGGAAGCTACATTAAGGCCTAAGGCCACTGTAACGGTCCAAAAAAAAAGGTTTTTTCACGAATTTTTTGCATCCAAAATTGAAGGTAATTGAAAAAAACTTTTAAGGGTGTTATCGGGCATACATTAAACTTTATTATCAAATTTTTTTACAGCAAAAAAAAACAAAATGGCGGTTCCACAGCTATCTTCCCGGGGCATGTTTTGCTTGCAGGGCTCCGCGGCACGCAGCACCACTGGTGCACTTTTGAATCTAGAACAAAAAAAAACCATCAATCTAGAGGGCTATAGCTAGAGAATGTCGATCGGATTTTAAAAAGTATCAATTTTTGTGGATTTGGCGTGCGTTTGAAAAAAAAAATTGATTTTTGACGAAAAAAACGGCTAGTTTTTTGTTAATAAAAAATCAATAAATAAAGTTATTGAAAATCCCGATCGACATTCTCAAGATAATGTTAATGTTCACATCTGGTCAAAATTTCAAGTAAAAAAAATGAAAATTGTTCGAGTGATGCTGCGTGCCATTTTGAAAAACCGTATTTCGAGAAAAACGCGTTTAAAGTTTTGCGAATAGCTCTATTTCCTAAGGAAAAAACTATTGCGAATTGCTCTATTTCCTAAGGAAAACATTTTTTTCTCGCACGGGACCTTTTTTTCCTTATTCTAGAGGGTTTAAACTATTTTTGAAGCCAATAAAAAAAAAATCGATTTTTCAAAAAATTTACAGTGGCCTTACCCCTTAACGTAAACAAGTTAAATCGCTCAAGGGACTATACCAGTGTGAACGCTGAAAATTGGGCTGATTTTCGGGAATTTTTTGGAAGAAAAGTACTCGATTAAATGTTTCGGAAAATTAAGAATATATTTGGCTATATTTGACCTATATTACGTAATTTTTTCATAGAAAAATATTGAGATCCAAGCGACTTATGCGCTGCCTTCGGAGGCGCCAAAAAAAAAGTTCCTCCACTGCTGACATGATTCCGGCCGATTGAGTAGCTGAAACCGAAAAAGGAAAAAATGTCGTTAAACTGGAAGGTATTTCCTGTACAATGACGTAGCATTTTCGAAAAATATCAAAATCTAACAAAATGGCGTAGTTATGAAAAAAAGTCTGTTTTCTTGCCTATAAAATGGTCGTTTTTTTTAGTGCCAATTCGTCAATTTTCATCCAATCAAAAATATCCTACGTCATTTCAGAGTTAATATATTCAAGAGTACTCAGTTCAAATTTCAAGTAAATCGGATAATTGCTCTTCGAGTTACAATGTCAGCAAATTTGAAAAATCTCATTTCGAGAAAAACGCGTTTAAAGATTTAACTATCGATTTTTGCAAGATAAAATGGATAAAGTACAGCCTTGAAATTTAGACAGGGTATTCTTGAAAGTATAAACTGTCGAAAAGGGCAAAAAAATCAATTTTTTTGAAAGTGTCACACTTGTATAGCCCCTTAAAGAAGGCATGCAAGGAATAAAATACTACGACGACATTATATTAAATAAATATTTATATACGAATTTTAATATACACAGGCGCACAAATAAATATTTGAATCACATGCAAAGACATTAGGATTTATTGTTCTCCTGCAAGATTCTTTCTACACTCACAAGTAGAAGAAAAAAATTCATTCCCAATCGTCGTCACCGGGAAACGCATTGTCCTCTTTTCCTACATTTCCAATTATCGGAGAATCGACCATTCCAAAGTTTCAACAGCGATCGAGATTGAATGAAACGTATTTCGCCATTGGTTTTTTTTTCGGGAGAGATGAACTTTTGAATGAGGCACAAAATAACAACAAATTGTCTCTTCTCAATAGGCAATGTTTTTTTCGCGATAAATTTATTCTCGTCACGAGTCATTGATGTCAATGGCGAGGCCAACTTTGTGATCACCCCTCGGCAAATTGTTCAAATCGAGATTAAACGAGAGAGTGAGCTTTATAAAATCGTGAATCTTTTGTTGCAAACTCGCGCCCATTTGGCGATCTTTGTTCAGCTTGAACCTCAGCGTCGTGCTCTCGTCGATCTTCATTCTCGTGCCCACGCCGAGTGTCCAATGTTGATGATCGTCGCGGCTTGCGAATATTCCGTTTATCGCGGTGTCCCAATTTTCCGTCACTGAAAGGATATTTCGACGAAAACAAATGTCAGGGATTTAAACAAAATTTTTAACTACCCCAAAATTTTTAGACTCTAATTTCAATTTTCAGAATTTAATTTCAGTTTTTCAGAATTTAATTTCAATTTCTAGAATTTAATTTCAATTTTCAGAATTTAATATCAATTTTTAGAATTTTATTGCAATTTTCAGAATTTTATTGCAATTTTCAGAATTTAATTTCAATTTTCAGAATTTAATTGCAATGTTCAGAATTTAATTTCAATTTTTAGAATTTTATTGCAATTTTCAGAATTTAATTGCAATTTTCAGAATTTAATTTCAATTTTCAGAATTTAATTTCTGACTTTTTCGTAAATTAAATTAAATTTTAGAATTTAAATTAAATTCAATTCTGAAATTTGAACATTTTCAAAAACATTTTTTTAGAATATTGAATTTCTTTGAAAAATTCAAGAATATTTTTTTTTTTTTTTGAAAATTGAAATTAAATTTCAGAATTGAATTTCAATTTCCAGAATTTAATTTCGGACTTTTTCGTAAATGCAGCTGCCCATGATAAATTTGTGATAAAAAACATTTTTTTTTTTCAATTGATTTAGCGTTTGGACAATTCATCGTCGATTTATAATTTTAACTCCGCTTCTACATTACCAAAAAAGTATTTGGAAATGAAGCGGGCAGAAAAATATTTGGAAACAATTGCCGCGTAATTAATCTCGAAACACATTTTTCAACTTATTATTTTGAAAAAGTCACAATTTATTCATTTCTTTAACGAAAGACATTCAACGGCGGATTGCGTTGAACGTTTGTTATTTTAACTCTTTGGAATTATTGCAGTACAATATTATGAAAATAATGCGGAAAAAAAAGTGCCGTGATTGATGAAGGACGTTTAAAAAATAAATCGCGGAAATAAAGCGCGACCAGTGGATCGCTGCAAAATAAAGCGACAATTACCCAAAGAAAAATCATGTTCAATATTAACAAATGATAAATACTTTTTTAAGTCTGACAAGGAACATCACTTTGGTGTCCTGCTCCGATTTTGGTGAAACTTTTTTATGCGTAAGAGTATCAAAAACTAAGAGTATTTTATTAATCGGCGAAAAAACGGTTATAAGGGATGAAACGCACCCTAAAAAGAGGGGATGTTTTTCGTTTTTCGTCGATAACGTTTTAACGGTACGAGATATAAAAAAACTTCAAATTGCAACAATTTTTGTTTTTTGTGCACTATACATTGGAGATGAGTCGATAACGTTGTTTACGAAAAACGAAAAACACCCCTATTTTCGAGGGTGCGTTTCACCCCTTAAAACCGTTTTTCCGCCGATAAAAAAAAATACGTGTCTCTTGGTTTTTGATACTCTTGCACATAAAAAAGTTTCAACAAAATCGGAGGAGGACACCAAAGTGATGTTCCTTGTGAGAAACGGAATTCTTCGAACAATTCATTGAATACCTCACTCGATTACCTCATTTTACGGTAAATATCACTATCGATTTTAATTAATATTATTCCGTATTAAAAACATTAATATTAAACATTGGTATGGTTTGAAGATTTTTTTATAAACATTGGCACGAAAGAAACTAACTGAAAATGAAAGCAAAAAATTCCAAGTGATAATTGAACGAAAAAAAAAATCATTTGCAACGAAGATTAAAGAGAATTTCAAATTCGCCGAAATATTTATGAATAAAAGTAAAGAAATCGTGAAAAAGGACCTTTGTAAAATACCGATGCACCGGCCTCGTGAGGGATGGAAGTTGCTCGCAAGTGAATGCCGATATTTTCGTAACTATAGGAAAGACCCAGGTCGTTTAGCGTCATCGATTTTGTTTCCGTATCGTAGCCCGCCTGATAGCCGAGATGTAAATCCTTCGCGCCGAAAACTGCGGCTCCGGTGACGCGAAAATTCGCGTCCAGCCCATTCGCTATATTGGCGTTGCAAAAATATTTGTTTCAATTGACGCAGAAATGCCCGAAAAATCGAATAATCGATAAAATGTTCGATCGTACGAGGCCGGGTTGAAATTCCGAACTCTGAATGATCAAAACGCTCAAAACTCCTAATACCACCCCAAAAGATCAAAACTCTGAAATAATTTTACAGGAAAGACCAAAACTCCGGAAATCTGAGCACCATCAAAATAATTCGGCTATGGAAGTACTAAAAGTTTCCAAATTTTCAATAAATCGACGAATTATTTCAAGAATTTTTTTTATTAACAAGGAACTTCCCTGAGGTGACACCCTTCGATTGTTGAAATTTGGATATGTTATAAAGCACCGAAAAGTAAGCGATACGTATTTTTTTTATCGGCGGAAAAACGGTTTTAAGGGGTGAAACGAACCCTCGAAAATAGGGGTGTTTTTCGTTTTTCGTCGATAACGTTATCGTTCTCATCTCCAATGTATAGTGCACAAAAATATAAACATTGTTGCAATTTGACATTTTTTAATATGTCGTACCGTTAAAACGTTATCGACGAAAAACGAAAAACATCCCCATTTTTGAGGGTGCGTTTCAGCCCTTAAAACCGTTTTTCGGCCGATAAAAAAAAATACGTATCGCTTACTTTTCGGTGCTTAATAACATATCCAAATTTCAACAAAATCGAAGGGTGTCACCTGAGGGATGTTCCTTGTAAGAAGTGATTTTACGTCAATTTTGAAATTTGTCAGCAATTTTGAAATATGGGGATTTTTTTTCTTTAGAAAAACTACAAAATAAATCGAGATTCCAAAAAAGGGTATTTATGTTACATATCAGTGACTGTATACAATATTTTTTTGAAGCGATTAATTTCAAAATGGCGGCTGTGCAGCGTTTATGTCAAATCTGCATTTTTTAAGTTGGCCGGAAACATAACTCAGGCAATTTTCAACCGATTCACTTGAAATGTTGAATATCTCTTGAAAAATACATTGTCTATGGCAGAGTTGGAACGTAATTCTATTTATAAATACGAATACGAATTTATTCACATTCACATTTTCATGTGAATATAAATACAAATTTATTCATACTTCACTTATTTGTATTCACATGCATGCATACAAATACAATTGTATTCACAAATATTCTGAACATACAAATAAATTTACAGAAAAAATTGTGAATATTCACAAAAAAGTGAATATTTACAAAAAATCCTGTGAATTAAAAAAATGCACATAAAAATCTGTGAATGCAAATGTATTTACAAAAAATTGTAAATACGAAAAAAATCACAAAATAAGTTGTGAATTTTTTCGTGTTTAAGACAAATTAAAATCAAATTCACAATGACTAGATTAAAGTTTACACCAAAAGTGAGTTCTTACTTGTTGAGTTCAACACAATGTTTTCTCTCAAAATACGCAAGGACTCACTTGTGGTGTAAATTTTAATATAATTGCCGTGAATTCGATTTTAATTTTTTTCAACTTGAGGAAATTCACAACTCATTTTGTGAATTTTTTCATATTTATAATGTAATATTTGAAACTCACAACTTTTTTTGCAAAAATTTATTTGCCTCGACGCAATGTTTTCTCTCAAAATACGTAAGAACTCACTTTTGGTGTAAATTTTAATCTAATGATTGTGAATTTGATTTTATTTTGTCTTAAATACGAAAAAAAAATCACAACTTATTTTGTGAATTTTTTTGTATTTACAATTTTTTGTGAATACAGCATTCACAGATTTTGATGTGAATTTTTTTTAATTCACAGGATTTTTTGTAAATACTCACATTTTTTGTGAACATTCACAATTTTTTTGTGAATTTATTTGTATGTTCAGAATATTTGTGAGTACAATTGTATTTGTATTCGTATTTACAATAAATCAAGGATGAATAAATTTGTATCTATATTCACAAGAAAATCACGATGTAAATGAATTCGTATTCGTATTTATAAATAGAATTACGCCCAACTCTGGTCGATGGCAGTACGTAAGATTTTTTTTTATATTGCATAGTTCATTTGTTATTAACAATTATGTGACAAATTTTTCCCTTTCCGAAAATTTGCCTAAAAAATCGTCAGATAATTGTTAATAACAAATGAACTATGCAATATAAAGAAAAATCCTACGTACTTCTATAGACAATATATATCAAGATGTATTCAACATTTCAAGTAAATTGGTTGAAAATTGTCTGAGTTATGTTTCCGACCAACTTAAAAAATGCAGTTTTGAGATAAACGCTGCACAGCCGCCATTTTGAAATTTATCGCTTCAAAAAAATTATTGTATACAGTCACTGATATGTATGATAAACACCCTTTTTTGTAATCTCGATTTATTTTGTAGTATTTCTGAAAAAAAATCCCCAAAAAACCTATTTTTCGGCCTCTAGAGTGACCATAATAAAAAAAAATCTTGAAATAATTCGTCAATTTATTGAAATATTTTGAACCTTTTAAATCTTCCATAGCCGAATTATTTTGACGGTGTCAAGATTTTCGGAGTTTTGGTCTTTCGTGTAAAATTCTTTCGGAGTCTTGATTTTTCGAGGTACTTTTCCTTCGCAGTTTTGAGCGTTCTGACCATTCAAAGTTCGGAATTTCTACCCAGCCCCTATCGTCCAATATTATCGGTACATTCGAGAAAAAAAGCCTTACAAACGGAGCAGCACAAATTGAGGGCTTCATTTTTGAATTTGGCGCCGCATTTCAGACCGGTAAGAGTCGTCGAAGGATTGTACGAGAGTCCTGTCGACAGAGACAGTCCTTCCGCGAGCTTTTTATCGGTGTCATATTCCAGTAGTACGGTACCGTCGCTCTTCCATTTTTGCCTCAGTATTCCAATTTGATCGAGATTCAATTTCGCCTCGGCGTTCCCATCGGCCTGGAAAAGTCAAAAGGTTCCTATCCAGTTTTCAATCAGCCGAAACAATCAAACTAAAAGCCCGAAATTCGTACATCTTGAACCGCCTGAACCTGAACATTCTGAAAAATCGATAAACCAAAATGTTCGATAGAAAATTCAATCGAAATCAGAAAAATTGCCCCGGGGCAATACTTCGATCGGTGACCGCTCAGCCTCGCACTGACCCAGGTAGGAAATCAAAAGGCTGACGATGGAAACAAGCTTGTGCGAGCCTTGTTTCACCGAGCCTGAGTGAGACAGACCTGGCCCAGGTTTCATTGCATCGTTTGGAGCAGCCCGGAACCAAGACTGGCTGCTTAGCCTAAACTCAGGGTTATTTCGAGCTTCATTCAGCCGGTGAATTTTGAGGCTGAAAAATCAAGGCTGGATGCAGGCGTGTTTCAGGTTGTGATAAAATAAAATAAGTTTAAAATAATATTTTTTCTGTACTTTTATGAAAAAAAAATTTAGCAATAAATTTGTCGGGTGCAAAGGCACGAAAAACGAAAGCGAAGGAGGCAGCTCAGAACATTTAAACATATGCTCTTATCGATGTTTATGAGGTACACAAAAAAGTGTATACGAAAATAAAAGTACGCAATAAAATAAAGTATTGTTTTTTAAAATATTTTTTTATATATATTTTGTAACAAATAATAAAACAAATAATAAATATATATAATAAATCAAATGAATTCTTTACAAATTTATTAAATTTACCCCAATGTAGAATATAGAAAACTAAAAACAGGCCTCATATAGCCTCGGGAAGAGTTTGGGAAAAGCCTGGTCATAAATGCTCGTGAAGGCTTCATTAAGGCTCGTTTTGAGCCTTGTTGTTTCGTCGTTTCAGGCTTAGTATAGGCTTTTCTACCAGCTTTTGGTCAAGCCTGTGTGCAAGAGCCTGAAACCGCGTTATCATTCAGAGGTTCAGCTAGGCCTGAAATCAGGCTGGTGCTCAGCCTGAATTAAAAAATGTGAGCCTTGTTTCAGAGCTTGACGAGCCCTTTTTTCATCGTCAATTCCTACCTGGGGACTTGCGCTGTCAACTGAGCGGCAGAATGTTTTACCCAGTTCCTGTTGCCAGTAAAAAATCACCGACTCTACGGGCATGGGTTTTCCCCAGTTTCCCTGTGCCCTCCCGCAAATAGTTTTCCCAGAATTTCATTTTGAATTTTCAACCCCCGAGGCGGGTTGGAAAATGAAAATTCAAGGGTAGTCCATGTGAAACGAAAATATAGAGAAAACTATTCTCTACATTTCGTACATTTAAACTATACCCGGAAAATCGATTGCTTTTGAAGTATTCGATAAACAATTTTTTTTTGTATTTCAACAATTTTTTTGGGGGTGAAGATATTATCGGAGAGTGATGATCCAATACTCGATCGACGCGTCTTTTCAAGGGCTACAACGTTCCCATTTGAACGAAAAGTGTACCAATTTTTCATAAAGAGTTATTGAATTAAAACTGATTTTTCAAAATTTCACACCACTTTTTCACCCCCAAAATGAATTTCCACGACTTCGGCGCTGTGGACAAAAATAAAGCCCGGATATTTCTGAACATTTTGTCTCACGGCGCCGACCTCGTAGGGGTTGTAGTTTGGCATCAATCCACCCCTTCATCCCCTAAAAAAGCCCTGCACCCCGATTTTTAGGCAAACTTGGATTTACCACCCGCGGCACCTACAGAATCACCTGTCAAAAAATGGCCCTCTATTTTTTTCGATTGCGGGGTTTTTCAGCGACAGCATGACTGTACTAAAGAGGCTGTTTGAAATGAAAAAAACTCCCCTCTATGTTGCAAATCGAATTGAATGGTAAAAAGATTATGTAGAGCTTTCGCTGCATCAATTAATTCGATCCTAAGTAATTCTCGTTACTTGATCGCATACATACGAACACGTACGAAATATACAAAATTAATTTTTTTGTCTCGTACAAAATTGAATTTTGTATATTTAATGTCTTGTACAAAATTCATTTTTGTATATTTTTTGTCCAGTCCTAAATTAAATTTTCCATATTTGTTGTCTTGTAAAAAATTGAGTTTTGTCTTTTTTTTTATCGTGTACAAAATTAAATATTGTCTATTTTTTATCGTATACAAAACTAATTTTTGTCTATTTTTTTGTCTTGTAAAAAATTGAGTTTTGGCTTTTTTTGTCGTGTACAAAATTAAATATTGTCTATTTTTTATCGCATACAAAACTAATTTTTGTCTATTTTTTTGTCTTGTAAAAAATTGAGTTTTGGCTTTTTTTGTCGTGTACAAAATTAAATATTGTCTATTTTTTATCGCATACAAAACTAATTTTTGTCTATTTTTTTGTCTCGTGCAAAATTAAATTCAATTTTTGTCTCTTTTATTTTTCTTGTACAAAATTCATTTTTGTATATTTTTTGTCCAGTACTAAATTAAATTTTCCATATTTGTTGTCTTGTAAAAAATTGAGTTTTGTCTTTTTTTTGTCGTGTACAAAATTAAATATTGTCTATTTTTTATCGTATACAAAACTAATTTTTGTCTATTTTTTTGTCTTGTAAAAAATTGAGTTTTGGCTTTTTTTGTCGTGTACAAAATTGAATATTGTCTATTTTTTATCGTATACAAAACTAATTTTTGTCTATTTTTTTGTCTTGTAAAAAATTGAGTTTTGGCTTTTTTTGTCGTGTACAAAATTAAATATTGTCTATTTTTTTGTCTCGTGCAAAATTAAATTCAATTTTTGTCTCTTTTATTTTTCTTGTACAAAATTCATTTTTGTATATTTTTTGTCCAGTACTAAATTAAATTTTCCATATTTGTTGTCTTGTAAAAAATTGAGTTTTGTCTTTTTTTTGTCGTGTACAAAATTAAATATTGTCTATTTTTTATCGTATACAAAACTAATTTTTGTCTATTTTTTTGTCTTGTAAAAAATTGAGTTTTGGCTTTTTTTGTCATGTACAAAATTAAATATTGTCTATTTTTTATCGTATACAAAACTAATTTTTGTCTATTTTTTTGTCTTGTAAAAAATTGAGTTTTGGCTTTTTTTGTCGTGTACAAAATTAAATATTGTCTATTTTTTATCGCATACAAAACTAAATTTCGTCTATTTTTTTGTCGTGTGCAAAATGAAATTCCGTCTATTTTTTTCTCCTGTGCGAAATTAAATGTTGTATATTTTTCGGCGTGTGCAAAATGTTCTGCCGCGCTTTGCAGCTGGTCAAGAATATTTCCAAATAAAGTCCACGAACGACCCAGATACCCATTTCCGACGGCGGAAAAAAATCTCTCGCGCGGTAAACGCGAATAATGCGCATACGAATCGACTAGAAAATAGCGGACATAAAGAAAGCAACGATGCGAAATCGAACGAGGAAGAAAAATAAATAGAAGGGACGAGAATGAAAATGTAACCTTCGAGGAGTCGCAGTTGAGACTGTAGTTGCTGTTCAACTGCAGATTTTTCTCCGATTTGTTGGTTATCGATATATTGAACAGACCGTAACCGTAGTGATAACCACTTCTGAATATGTCCCACGCATTTTTTCCGATATCCGCGAAACTCGGGACTGTCATCAAAAACGTCGACGATGGGACAATTTCGCTGAAACGAGATTGAACCTTTATATCACCCCGAGCACCCGGACCCCCTTTTTCCTTCCACTATACGCGATGAAAGTCTCCCGATAATCTCGTGAAGTTGTAAGATTATTGAGAACAAAAAAAAACGACGTCAGAAAATTAATCCTCAGCGATCCGCGTGAAATTAGTACAGTGCGAACGTTCACAGTGACTCTCACACGTGTTGCTCGCTCGCTGAGCAATTATTTCATTTTTTTCAATGAAAAAATTATATTTTCAGTAAAAAAATCGTATTCGGAAAATTAGTCGATATTCAATCGTTTCTCAATTACTTATTGATGAACGATTGGAAAATTGACAAATGGCAAAATTATTTACATTTCAAAACATAAAGTGAAATTATTTATTAGTTTGGAGCACTCATTCATTTTGCTGATGAAAAAATTCAAGATATTCATAAATCAGCGATTTAACGAGTGGGTCGATAATGAAAAAATTCACACGTGGCAAAATAATTTACTTTTTCAAATACCAAATTCATTTTGCGCGTGAAAAATTGCAATGAATTGGAAAATTCATTGAGTACAGTCGTGCTGTCGCTGAAAAACACCGTAATCGGAAAAAATTAGAAGAAGGCTAGTTTTTTGACAGTTTTTTGACATAAAAATCGGGGTGTCGGGTTTTTTAGGGGATGAAAGGGGATGGGGGTGGATTAATGCCAAACTACAACCCCTACGAGGTCGGCGCCGTGAGACAAAATGTGCAGAAAAATCCGGGCTTTAGTTTTGTCCACAGCGCCGAAGTCGTGGAAGTTCATTTTGGGGGTGAAAAAGTGGGTAGGAATTTTGAAAAATCAGTTTTAATTCAATAACTCTTTAGATGAAATTCGTACACTTTTTGTTCAAATGGGAACGTTGTAGCCCTTGAAACCACGCGTCGATCGAAGATTTGATCATCACTTTCCGATAATATCTGCACCTCCAAAAAAATGGTTAAAATAACAAAAAAAAATGTTTATTGAATAACTCAAAAACAATCGATTTTTCGGGTATGGTTCAAACGTACGAAATGTAGAAAATAAATTTCTCTATATTTTCGTTTCTATGGACCACCCTTGAATTTTGATTTTCCAACCCCTCTCGGGGGTTGAAAATTCAAAATAAAATTCTGGGGAAACTATTGACCGCACGAATTCGCCGCCGTGGAAGAATTTGTAGCTTGAACCCTCAGCTACATTTTTGTCCACAGCGCCAAACTCGTATCTCTTTATTTTCGGTCAATAGTTTCCCCGGAATTTCATTTTGAATTTTCAACCCCTGAGAGGGGTTCGAAAAAGCAAAATTCAAGGGTGGTCCATGGGAATGAAAATATAGAGAAAATTATTCTCTACATTTCGTACATTTGAACCATCCCCGAAAAACCGTTTGTTTTTGAATTATTCAATAAACAATATTTTTTCATACTTCAACAATTCTTTTGGGGGTGAAGATATTATTGGAGAGGGATGATCAAAAACTCGATCGACGCGTCTTTTCAAGGACTACAACGTTCCCGTTTGAACAAACATTGTATGAATTTTTACTGAAGAGTTATCGAATGAAAACTGATTTTTCCAAATTTCACCCCACTTTTTCACCCCCAAAATGAACTTCCACGACTTCGGCGCTGTGGACAAAAATAAAGCCCGGATTTTTCTGAACATTTTGTCTCCCGGCGCCGACCTCGTGGGGGTTGTAGTTTGGCATTAATCCACCCCCATCCCCTTTCATCCCCTAAAAAAACCCTACACCCCGATTTTCAGACCAACTTGGATTTAGCACCTGCAGCACCTACAAAATCGGCTGTCAAAAAACTAGCCTTCTTCTATTTTGTTTCGATCCCAATATACAGCACGACTGTATTAATACCGAACTCTTCCTATCCATTTTTCCATCAAAAAATAAAAGCCAACCGAAATCTTTGAAATGCATCAAATGTTCCATGAAGAAATGTTCACATGTCGAAAAACGTTCGAGACAAGAATAAAAAATGGGTGGAGACTCGGGTGTGATTCAAAGGTACGTCATGGAAATTCTGCAAAGAAATAGAGTGATGGGAGGGCCGGAGGTTCGTCGATTTGACACACAAATTCCTCTACATGCACGCATCAGCTAATTAACGTGCTCGTGGTCAAGAAGTGACGCAGTCGGGATTCGCTTCGACCTCAATCCCCAACACTTGCGAGTCTGCTGATAATATTTCTCTCTTGTTGTTTGTTTTACCGAGATTCGATTTCGTCGCCTCTTTCTCGAATGATATATTCCGTGTCATTACAATATAATCAAAATAATGAGATTATAGAAACAAAAAAAAAACATAATTCGTACATCCATAATCATGTATAACAAGTGATAATTTTGATTGTACACGTTACGTATAACAGAAATTAAAATTTTCCATAAACAAATTACAATGAATAAAGCACACGAAAATCCTGATGGGGCAAATTAACGATGTCACGAACGCACATGGGGGCGTCTTTGAGCGTACAATAATTAAGGGGTCTTCTCACTTTAGACGCTAAAAAAGGCTACTTTGATGAATTTTTTTTTGGTAGGTTTATATTATAGATATTGATACCAAAGTTGTGGCACTTAATAAATACACTTTCGAAATACATTTAAAAAAAAATTAATTTATTTACGTCACTATTTATAGACGAAAATGGTAGTGAAAAAAATGTCCTAAAAATTGTAGGTCTGCGCTGTTGATGAAATCTCGGAGATGGATAATCCGAAACAGAAAAATCGCGCTTTTAGATTCAGTATGTTAATGACTATAGCGCATATCATACGATTTTTTATATATGCAAAAATAACAAAATGGCGGATATTAAAAAAAAAACAAAAAAACGGGTTTTTTCACAGTTGTTGGCAACAAAAATAGTAAATATCAATTTTTTTTAATCCTTGATATGCACTATAGCTATAGTTGTCAAGAATATGTGGTTAAAATTTCGTAAGGATCGGTTCAGTAGTTTTGAAGATTTTATCAACAAGCCGTTGAAAAACGTTGTTTCGAGAAAAACGCGTTTAAAGTTTGTTTGGGTTACATAAATACATTAAAAATTTTTTTTTGTATGTCGAAAGTGTATTTATTAAATGTAACAACTTTTATATAAATATCTATAATATAAACGTACCTAAAAAATTCATGAAAATAGCCTTTTTTAGCGTCTAAAGACAGAAGACCCCTTAATAGGCTCAAAAGGAGAAAAACATTTTATGTAAATGAGAAGGGAGGAGGATTTATGTGAGAAGGGAGGAGGATTTATTTACCTTTAAAAAGGGTATACAAAAAATGAAACACTAGTAGTAGTGTTTTATTTTTTGTTCGTTGAAATTTGTAAAAGATTTATAATCAATCGTAGTAAATTTGTATTCATCGTAGTAGTAGTAGCAGTACTATTAAAAATAAAATACTAGTACTAGTGTTTTATTTTTTGTTTGTAAAAATTCGTTGAAGATTTATAATCGATTGTAAATCGATTATAATCGTTTGTAACCGAAACAGTCCATTATAAATCTTTTACAAATTTTTACAAACAATAAATAAAACACTACTACTAGTGTTTTATTTTTGTACAAACAAACAAAAAATAAAACACTTTGTATATCCTTTTTAAAGATCTTTACATAAATGCTCCGCCCTTCTCATTTGCATCAATTATTTTACATTTTTTTTCTTCTTTGCACTTAATTTACACTTAATTTACACTTAATAAATACACTTTCGAAATACATAAAAAAGTAAATAAAAAAACCCAAACAAACTTTAAACGCGATTTTCTCGAAACAACGTTTTTCGACGGCTTGTTGATAAAATCTTCGAAACTACTGAACCGATCCTAAATTTTAACCACATATTCTTCACCACTATAGCTATAGCGCATATCAAAGCTTTTTTCTAATTTTGATATTTACTATTTTTTTGCCAAAAAACGGTAAAAAAACACGTTTTTGTTTTGTTTCTTTTTGTAGTGTAGTAGTAGTGTTTTGTTTTTTGTTTGTAAAAATTTGTAAAAGATTTTCAATCGATTGTAATAAATTAGTCTTCATGAATGCAAATTTATTACAATCGATTGTAAGACTTTTGCAAATTAAACAAAGTCCACCATCAATAATTTACGCAGGTTGAAAAGAACGGACCCAAATACAGTGTGAAATTGATAAATAAAAATGTTAAAATACTGTTCATTTTTTTGGTCACGTGGTAATTTTTTTTTCGAAGCCAATGCTCGGCGAGACGAAACGGAGCAGCATCGTGCCCGGAGCTCCTGACGAGGGTGACGCACTCGAGGATGGGGTTGAATATTACAGGCTACGATCGTTCTCGATAACCGCGAATGGGGTGTTCAACCTCGGTGATTCTCTCAAGAGTCGCCGCAGTCGGAGTATAAACAGCGTTACGTCGTCCGGTACGAGTTGCAGCAGCACGAGGGACGCAAGACTTCTCAGGTCAGGCTTTGCGTAATTTTTCGAACCGTTTATAGACCAACAATTATCGGAAAAACGTCAATATGATTTCTCGAGAAATCTCATGTTCATTGACACTTGCGATATTGAATGCTCGATCATTTGATTAGCTTGTTGCCAATTGCAATGTTATTCACTCATTTTCAATTTACAGGTTACAATTTCAATTTACAATTTTCAATTTACAATATACAGGGTGTCCTCCTTTTATGAATTTTATTTATTTACTTAAGGCGTTACCCCCACTTGTAGCGCAAAAAAAGGCCTTTTTCATGATTTTTTTTAAAGAAAACTACAAAACTTTTTTAATCGATCAATATACCATCTTAAAGAACACATCTTGAAGAACTTTCAGTCATTTTTTTATTGAAAAATATTACATTGTTTAGTGGCAAATGGCCGTCAATGAAATAATGTTTTTATATACACGGTTTGCGGTGACCAACATTGGGGCGAAGTGGATCATCTGAAAAAAAAATGCGGATGGATTTAGTCAAATATAAGTATAAACTAGTCTTTAATCGAAGGATTTAAAAAAATATTCATTTTTCACAAAATGGCGGACAGTCAAAGTTAATGGTTCGATTTTAACGAAAAAAAACGGCCGTTTTTTGGCTATAAAACGGCCATTTTTTTCGAAAAAAAATCGAACGATTAAAGACTACATGTTTATGTATTAAATAAGCGTGCAAAATTTCAAGAAGATCGGTTCATTAGTGTTCGAGTAATCTTGGTCACCGACTTCAGAAATGCCATTTTGAGAAAAACGCGTTTAAAGTTTCAATTTCAGTTTACACGAAAAAAATATTTTTTTTTCAAATTGCACTTCAAAATGCACTTCAAAAAAATGCAATAAAAAAAATCGATTTTTTCAAAATCGCAACCCCTTAGCCCAACCCCTCAATGAAATACAAGCTTCCTGATATTAATCACTTTCGAAATTTATCGGTGCACAAAGGTCTTGTTTTTTCACGTTCCTTTTCCCGTGGTAGCACTTTTGAATTGCACGATCTTATTATAGTTCGAGCATAGAACGCGACATGTGAGGAGAAAGGGAGAAAAAGAAAGAGGGACACGATTCTTCAGATTTTTCTCACATTTTCGAAAGTCCGAGAAATTTTATTACGAGGAATCCAAGAAAAGGGTGACGATATAGGAAGACGAAGGTGCAAAGTATATGAAAATATGTCTCTTCTTTTGTCGTTGTCACTCTTCGATATCATACGGTAGGCAATATACGCTGGAGAACACCTTGTAAGCAATACCAACAGAATACCATTACCACGTATCCATCCGCGGGAGTTTTCATTTTTTATCTTAAATTTGACACTATATTATTATTATTATTTACAGGTATTCATTTACGTGTGAATAATATTAACAATAATAATGCAATAAAGATTAATTTGAGGGATCAAGTTACTGTGACGACCCGAAAATCAGGGTTATCTTGAAAAATTAATTTTGAACGAATGAATCTTACTTATTCGTTCATTCAAAATTCGTATAACCCAAACAAACCCAAACGAAGCAGAACGAGAGTTTTTACATTTTCAAAATATCCCAACGCGCTATAATATGGATAAACATTTTGTAATTTCCCAGAGCAGATACAGTCGAACCTCGATATAACGAATCTCTAGGGAACTTCGTTATATCGAGTTTTCGTTATATCGAGGTCTCGTTACATCGAGATCATGTTGTTTAAGGGGAGATATGCACCTAGGAGCCGGAAAATAGGTCATTTTTGTGAATTTTTTCAAGGAAAACTATATGAAATTTCGGATTGGGGTTTTAATTATCTAAAAGTATATACATTCAAAAATATGTTTAATTTTCTTTATTTAAAAATATCAAAAATATACAAGGATATTGTATGATCCTTGGAGCGTCGTAAAAAAATCTGCGTATACGCTACCCACTGGCGTTTCTTCAAAAATCATCTGGAAAAAAGAAACCAAAAAGATTATTAAATTAGATACTATAATCTAGTACTTGTCATAGCCGATTTTGAAAATATCGATTTATGACAAAATGGCGGACGTTTGAACATAAATAGTGATTTTTGGGCCAAAAATTAGTTATTATTTTGCCTATAAAACAAAAACTAAGTAACGGAAAAGAAAAATCCTATGACAAGTACTAGATAATGGTGTATAGAATAACCACAAAAAACCTCAAGGCAATCGGTTAATTGGTTTTCGAGAAATTTTGGGTACCGATTTGAAAAACGTGGTTTTGAGAAAAACGCGTTTGAAAATTTGGGAATGAATAAATCATGAAATTTGTCAACTTACATGGAATCATCGATACCAGGCCCATAGTGTAGGTCTTCTACGGTCGACGGAATGTTCATAGCTTCGAAATCCTCGACCTCGACCATCTAGGTGTATATCTGCCCTTAAAATCTTCGTTAACGGAGACTGTCCTTGGAGTGCCATATTTCAGGTGTTTACATTTTATTTTTTTTAAGAAAACGAGTAAAGCTTTTTGAGTGCGGTTTTTTTCTTGCTTTTATTTATGATATACAGATCGTTAAAAAAATTTTTTTTTGAAAAAAAAACCAAAATGGCGACCGTTGCAGCTCTGCGAAAACAGGTCCTCAAATCGCGGGAGGTAAACGGCTGACATCACTGCCCCCTCTTTGTTGATCTGAAACACAAATTCAAAGCATATTATCAATCTGTGACCCTTTGGTCATGGAATGACGGATGGGTTTTTCGTTTAGTACAAATTTCGGAAAATGGCGGCAATTTAAAAAAAATCGATTTTTCGCGTTTTTTTCGCATAAAAAGATAAATAATAAATGCAAAAATGTATCTATCGAAAAAACGATCCGTCATTCCGAGAAGACATATTTTTTGAGTATGCTCTCCAAATTTCAGGTCGATATGTTAATTACAGCGGTCAGGAGAATGTCAGCCATTTTTAAAAGCATGTTTTCAAGAAAAACGCGTTTAAAGTTTTGTAATGTGTTTACACAAATGTGTTTATAATTACCGCTAATCGGCAATGCCTGGTCCATAGAGGCATCCCTCCTCTTCTTCTAGCTGCTCATGTTGAGCCGCTAACATCTCCCGCTGCTTTCAACGACAAAGTCTCCCTTAAATAAATGAGTGGTATAGATATATGTACATTTTTTAAAGAGAGAAAGGTTCAAATTGGAGCTATTTTCACAAGGAATTAACAATTAGGGCACAATGTATATTATTATGTTGCTGTATGAAGGCTTCCGTTTGGGTCTGTTTGGGTTTGTTTGGGTTCAATCAATCTTCCTCTTCAATTTGATTTGCGTCAAGAGACGAACGAGAGTTTTTACTTTTTCACAATATTCTAACGCGCTATAATATGGATAAACATTTTGTAATTTCCCTAAGCAGATATTTACAAACTGTATCGAAAAAAGTTCAACCAATCTGGGAAGAAGTTAAAACTGGTGACGACAGCGCGATCAAATCAAAGAAATTAAATGATCAAAAATCAAGCTGTCGCCGCCAATTTTGATTTCTTCCCAAACTCGCTAAACTTTTTTCGAATCAGATTGTAAATGTCTTCACTACTTAAGGAAATTACACAATTTTCGATTATATAAAATTAATTTTACTTATCATATTATAATTTCCATTATTTACACGTAAATGAAGACCTGTAAATAATGTTTGTCATATAATAATACGTTTGAGATAAAAAAAAGTATTGATAATATCGTTAACGACATAATATGTAAGAATTATTAATTTTTTTAGATTTTAGCTTCAGGGCGCTTCCTTTTGTGTAGTAAAAACGTATTTTTCGATCCGGAGAATGTAACGAGTTTCCGAAATCATTCATTCAATTCCGAAGTAGCCATGGAATTGAAAAAGTCACTAGGGTGGATAGTATGGAATGTTTTTTCGACGTATGAAAAATTCTCAATAACATTTGCCCGAATCAGGATTGCAAATCCTTTAGGAAGCAGAGTTATAGTGATTTCAGATTCGTCACTTTTGGTCACAACGAAAAGAAAAATATATTTAATTTTCCCAAATAGACCATAAAATTATTTCTTCCTCTTCCCGTGCGGAAATTGAGTTGGCGCTGTGATCGGGCCCCAATAATATTCCCCTAACTTTATTCAGGCCTTAATCTGGAAGCCAAATGAGGGCCGTTAGCGGCCGGTCACACTTTGTCAACAAGGGCCATTAAAGGCGCAACGACCGGGGCCTCATAAGTTGCCTCAATGGCGCCTCGTCAAAACCATTTTAGCGCCCTGAAAATGCCTCAACGGCGCCTCATCATAACCATTTCAGCGCCATAAAATATCCGTATCAGTGGATATACGTGTATGTTAAATGCGTCAGGGTATATCTGTATTTGTTTTTATGTAATTGTTCATGTGCATAGGTGTGGGCGTGAGTACATGTGTATGTATGTGTGCGCGCGTAGAAATGTGATTGCGTATTTGCATGTGAGCCTTTATGACAAACTGCCATGACAAAATTAATACAAAAAATAATCCATTCTAAGGAATGGATGTGTAGTAGAAATAAAAAAAAATATATGGGTCTACTGAATCACTAGAATCTATTTCCATTGAGGGAAAGATCTGGAAAACAAAGACCAATTTATTTACTTATCCTACACAGTCAGATAAAGTTTATGAATGGGAAATATCAGCGAAGTCTTCAGAAGAAATAATTTTCCCTATGATGAGTATTGAGCGGAAATTAGTTGCTATAAAAATGTCGAGAAAACCGGTTGGGACTGTTCACACTTATGCGCTAGCATTACTCCATGTATGAGTGAAACCATGAGTAATTGTTTGTATCTATGTAAAAGGTTTCTTTAATTTGATAAATAAATACTGTCTGATGTTTGTCTGCATATTTGTGTTCATCGTTGATTTTTTATTTGCTAATGCCCTTACGCTTTTTCCCAATTTGCGTTCGATAATATTATTCGATCGATGTATATAATCGATTTGAATAATTGAAATACCATCAACCATGGAGCCTAATCTATTTATACTGGTTTATCGCTATAATAGTCAGATCTGGGCCTATTGTGGAGATCCCTACTTGTTTATCCCTATACTGGCCAAGTCTGGGCCTATTGTGGAAATCCCTACAGGTTCATCCCTAAAATGGCCAAGTCGGGTCCTTTTGTGGAAATCCCTACAGGTTCATCCTCATAATGGCCAAGTCGGGGCCTATTGCGGAAATCCCTACAAGTTTATCCCGATAATGGCCAAGTCTGGGCCCATTGTGGAAATCCCTACTAGGGAAAGCACCAGAGAAGCCCTGAAAGGCCCTTATTTTCATTAGGGATGCCCTATCAGTTTTCCGCACGAGTTCTTAGCGCACATGTGTCCCGAACACATTTGTGAAAACTTTGGGTTGCATTGCCAAGTTTTTCCGTAGATCGCGAGATCATGAATGTCTGTATCGGTAGGGAGTGAAAAATCCACCGACAATGTGATTTCTTCTCAGTTTCACCCTCCCTCACTCAATCTTCTTCACCGACACTATTTTATTCCTTCTCATGTTATTTCGGAGCCTGTAATTCTCCCGCTTCCTCTCTTGCTCGCTTTCGTTCGTTTTTTACGCCCCTCGCACACGCCAGCTTACATTTGTCTCACCCTCGTACTCCCAGCCAACCCTTATCAATTCAGGTTCTTATTCCTCGCTGTGTTTCTCGCTCCTGTACATTTTTCTTACTCACGACCGTTCAGAGCATTGCGATTTTTCACCTCAGAATTTTCATTTCCCGACGAAAATCCACGATCCATTTTCTTACTTTCGATTTATTCGGACGAGTGCGCTCGGTTTTGTACAATTTCTTGCGGAACGTTCCCTACGAATCTAGCCACGATTTTTTTTTACCTCTATATATTCTCAAATTCTCCAGCGAGGTGGTATTTTGTTTTTTATTTTTTTTAAATTTATTTACCATTGCGTGATTCTCTGGACTCTTTACTGTGGAAATTTGTCAATTTTGTTAACGTAAAAGTGTATCCATCTTTTATACCGAAAAAATGTATCGATTTTTTTTATATTTATGTACTTATATCATATATATGCTATAAAGATGGATGTTTTTATTGAAACAACATTGTGATGCGAAATAGCGATTGTAATCAACGTCAATTGATCTTTAGCAGCTCTTTGTTTCATTTTATGAAAATCAATTATTGAGGCGTTCCAAAAGCAGTGAAAAATCATTAAAAACTTGTTTTACACGAAAAAGCCCATACATTGAATTACGGAACATTATCCGCAAATCGGAAAGAATTGAGGCGAAGCGCCAATTTTTTCGCGTATCCTACGAGCCGGAGGAATCAAAGAAATAGTATAGTGTATATATATATATATATATATATATATATATATATATATATATATATATATCCACGGCGTCGCTTCTCCTCTAACTCATCGCGGCGCCCACCCATCTGTCTTCTTCCGCAACTTTTATTACGCGGATAGATTTGAAATGAATTTCACACTAGTTGAACTCAATTGCAACGTTTGCTTGGCTTTTTTTTAGCTGATCACGAAAGCTCGTGGCAGACATTTTACGCGGCAAACATTTGTGTACTCGCGTTGGGCGATTGTTTCTTGTATTTTATCAGGACAACCATTTTGGCTAATTTCACGGAGTAGTCATTGTTTCAATCCATCCATTCTATACAACTTTTCGAAGCAGCCACTTCCACACCTGATGAAGTGTCCATTTCGTCCACCATTTTGTGTATTCCAACGGAGCAGCCATTTCGTGTAGCTCTGCCAATCTGCCAAACTCCTCGGTGCAACTATTTCGTTTTATTTAGAGTAGCCATTTTGTGTATCCTCTTGGGACAGCCATTTTGTGTATCTTCGTGGGGGCTGCCATTTTGTGTATTGCCTTGGGGGCTGCCATTTTGTGTATCATCTTGGGGCAGCCATTTTGTGTATCGGCTTGGGGGCTTCCATTTTGTGTATCGTCTTGGGGCAGCCATTTTGTGTATCGCCTTGGGGGCTGCCATTTTGTGTATCGTCGTGGGGGCTGCCATTTTGTGTATCATCTTGGGGCAGCCATTTTGTATATCGCCTTGGGGGCTGCCATTTTGTGTATCGTCTTGGGGCAGCCATTTTGTGTATCTTTTTCGGGCTGCCATTTCGTGTATCGTCTTGGGGGCTGCCATTTTGTGTATCTTCTTGGGGGCTGGCATTTTGTGTATCGACTTGAGGGCTGCCATTTTGTGTATCGTCTTGGGGCTGCCATTTTGTGTATCGTCTTGGGGGCTGCCATTTTGTGTATCTTTTTGGGGCTGCCATTTTGTGTATCATCTTGAGGGCTGACATTTTGTGTATCGACTTGGGGGCTGCCATTTTGTGTATCGTCTTGGGGCTGCCATTTTGTGTATCATCTTGGGGGCTGCCATTTTCCTCGATCTCGGCCATTTTACACATTTGAGCGGCCATTTCGTGTAAATTTGTTCTTTTTCGACTCAACCATCGCCGCATCGTCCAAAAATGTATTTAAAAAACGGACGAGTATACTTATTAGACCAAATGAATGATATTTCCAAAAATAACCAACTTTCGTGATCTGCCAAAAATTCATAAACGCGAATGAACGCGTACGACGACGCCAGCGACGGACGCGTTCAATTTCGCGCGTCGTTTAATCGCAGGAGGTGACCGGGTCTCTTCTAAACGCTCGTGTACTCCGTTACCACGGTTGCGAGAGCTTTTCCAGCCTAAAGGCATCTTGTCCCGTTACTTACGCTTGGATCAACAGACCCTCGGGAGCGCAGGACTATTACGACGCTGAGGCACCTCCACCTCGTCGGTTTTTCAATTTTTCTTCACCGCCCTCGTGTATCTCATACCAACATCGAATACCAAATTTTATAATTCAATTATTTCGTCACGCTATTTTATCCTGTGGACGAAAAGACCTTTTCCATACCACCTTAATGTAGCAATATTTTTTTATTATTATTCCGCCGAGAACAATCGTAAGACAATTCCCTTTGGAATTTACTTACATTCTGCTGTTATTACAATTAATTATAAACTGTTATTGACGAAGTAAATTTTATTTGTCAATACACTCACACTATTTTATGAATAATAAATGTAATGCTCATGTAAAGAAGCATGTATCGTTCCTGTGATCTATGAAGAGAAAATAACAAAATTAAAGTTATTCGAAAATGAGAAATATTTCGAAAATCTCTTCCCTGAAAGGATTTCTTTACGTACGTTATATATACACTACTCGAACAAATTAAAGGAACCGAAAATTTCTTACATTTTTTTAGTGTTTTTTAAAGCGCTGTATCTGTGTGAAAAATGGTCGTATCGACATGAAAAAAAAAAGCATTTTGAAGCTTTGAGTTTTTAGTTTTGAGATATTTTGGCAAAAAAAATTATGAGCTGCGGTTATCGCGCAGTCATAAGAAATAGCGCGAGACAAAAATTTTCCATTTTTTTTTTTTGGTTTTTTGTGAGGGTCCACGAACTCGGAAAATTTTTGTTCAGTTAAATGCATGCAGAAGCCAGTTCACTTGTTTATTCAGCTTCAATGTGGTTTTTTCGATCTCTCTACCCGTTTTCCCTTACCGATTGATAAAGTTTTGCAGAACAAGTGTATTGTTCCTAAACATGTGTAATCATCATCAAAATGAAGACTGATTTTTTTTGCAGCTCCGCACTAGTTACTCGTTTAATTTGAGAACAAAAATACGTTATTAAAAATCATGTTATTTAATGGAAAAAAAATGTTACGAAGAAAAACGTTTGTCAATATGTGCTTCCAGGGAACTTTCATTTCTGTGATTTCCATTGTAAAGTGGTGAATTCGGAAAATTATATTATATATTTTTGCACATACTTTAAAATACAAACTGATTAAACAGTGTCGAGCAGATATTTACAAACTCGAAAAAAGTTCAACCAATCTGGGAAGCAGTTTGTTTGGGTCTGTTTGGGTTTGTTTGGGTTCAATCAATATTCCTCTTCAATTTGATTTGCGTCAAGAGACGAACGAGAGTTTTTACATTTTCACAATATTCTACGCGCTATAATATGGATAAACATTTTCTCCCTGAGCAGATATTTACAAACTGTTTCGAAAAAAGTTTAACCAATCTGGGAAGAAGTTGAAACTGGTCACGACAACGTGATCAAATCACAGAAATCAAATGATCAAACATCAAGCTGTCGCCACCAATTTTGATTTCTTCCCAAATTCGCTAAACTTTTTTCGAAACAGATTGTAAATATCTTCAACACTTCGGGAAATTACACAATTTTTGATTACATAAAATGAATTTTAATTATCGTGTTATAATTTCTATTATTTACACGTAAATGAAGACCTGTAAATAATGTTAATCATATAAAACACGTTTGAGGTAAAAAAAATATTGCTAATATCGTTAACGATATAATTTGTCATAATTATTAATTTTTTTAGATTTTAGTTTCAGGGCGCTTCCTTTTGTGTAGTAAAAACGCATTTTTCGTCCCGGAGATGGTAACAAATTTTCGAAATCATTCATTCCATTGCGAAATAGCCGAGGAATTTAAAACGTCACTGGGGTGAATAGAATCGAATGTTATTTCAAACTGATTAAACCGCATCGAGCCCTGTCAGTTCGACTCTAACAAATGTTCGTTTTGAAACAAATTAAACACACAACAAAACCTGCACGAGGAACAGAACAGGGACTGGAACTATTCATGAACTGGTAACAATTAAAGGGCCACTTTATCAGGGCAGGCCCTCGTATGTGCTCGTAGTCGGAACGTTGAGAGTCCGTTAGATAAGGCAAACTTACTTCGTAGAGATTGAGAGGGCATACAAAAGCTCCCCTGCAGCGTCCAGACAAATGAAAGAGAATTAAATTTCAAGCTCGAAACCACTCGACCTACCTTTCTTTCTTTCTCTCTCTCCCTCGTACATCCTCGAACAAGCCTTCCACTTGACTTATTCAGCGAAATGTCATTATCCTATACATTCTTTCCCAAACTTTATCTTTCATGTTTAATCTCTCCCGTCTTATCTCACGTTGCTCATCTGCTATCATCAATTAGTCGCGTTTCGCTTCATTATTAGCTTCTCTTCTGTGTCTTTTTTTAACTTCATTCTTTGGTGCCTTCACTTTCATTATTCGTTGCTGTGTAGTATTCTCTTGAACTAAAAAAAAACGTTTTTAAACTTGTGTGCATTTGTGCACATTTAAGGGGAGATATACACTCAGGAGCCGGAAAAAAGGTCATTTTCGTGAATTTTTTCAAGGAAAACTATTTGAAATTTCGGATTGGGGTTTTAATTATCTAAAAATATATACATTCAAAAATATGTTTAATTTTCTTTATTTAAAAATATCAAAAATATACAAGGATATTGTATGATCCTTGGAGCGTCGTAAAAAAATCTGCGTATACGGTACCCACTGGCGTTTCTTCAAAAATCATCTGAAAAAAAAACCAAAAAGATTATTAAATTAGATACTATAATCTAGTATTTGTCATAGTCGATTTTGAAAATATCGATTTATGACAAAATGGCGGACGTTTGAACATAAATAGTGATTTTTGGGCCAAAAATTAGTTATTATTTTGCCTATAAAACGAAAACTAAGTAACGGAAAAAAAAATCCTATGACAAGTACTAGATAATGGTGTATAGAATAACTACAAAAAACCTCGAGGCAATCGGTTCATTGGTTTTCGAGATATTTTGGGTACCGATTTGAAAAACGTGGTTTTGAGAAAAACGCGTTTGAAAATTTGGGAATGAATAAATGATGAAATTCGTCAACTTACATGGAATCATCGATGCCAGGCCCATAGTGTAGGTCTTCTACGGTCGACGGAATGTAGGTGTAAATGTAGGTGAATCTAGGGGTATATCTCCCCTTAAGGGGTTACCCCCACTTGCGATTTTGAAAAAATCCATTTTTTTTATTGCATTTTTTTGAAGTAGAAGTATCCCATACTTCTGTATGGGCTCGGAATAGATGACTCTATGTAAGTTTACAAAAAAATATATTTTCTTCGTGTAAAGTGAAATTGAAACTTTAAACGCGTTTTTCTCAAAATGGCATTTCTGAAGTCGGTGACCAAGATTACTCGAACACTAATGAACCGATCTTCTTGAAATTTTGCAGGCTTATTTAATACATAAAAATGTAGTCTTTAATCGTTCGATTTTTTTTCGAAAAAAAATGGCCGTTTTATAGCCAAAAAACGGCCTTTTTTTCGTTAAAATCGAACCATTAACTTTGACTGTCCGCCATTTTGTGAAAAATGAATATTTTTTAAAATCCTTCGATTAAAGACTAGTTTATACTTATATTTGACTAAATCCATCCGCATTTTTTTTTTCAGATGATCCACTTCGCCGCAATGTTGGTCACCGCAAACCGTGTATATAAAAACATTATTTCATTGACGGCCATTTGCCACTAAACAATGTAATATTTTTCAATAAAAAAATGACTGAAAGTTCTTCAAGATGTGTTCTTTAAGATGGTATATTGATCGATTAAAAAAGTGTTGTAGTATTCTTTTAAAAAATTCATGAAAAAGGCCTTTTTTGCGCTACAAGTGGGGGTAACGCCTTAACGTGGGCATATATTTTTTCAACTGCATGCATATATTTGAGTGCGTATTTTTGGTGAGAATAAAAAAGGCATTTTGCCAACAGCTGTTATATGTACAAGCATAATGATTGCGGCTTTGAAAAAGGAAGAATTTTTAAGGGGTTATATACAGTCAGGAGGCCCACAAAGATCGATTCTTAAACAATTTTTCTTGAGGGGACCTTTAAATCTATTGACGTTAAAATTTGTACACAAATTATGGTAACTTTTCACTGTGTTTTAACATTTTTTATTTGTAAAAAAATTATTTCGAAAGCTGCTGCAGCTGATCTCCGGGATCATCTAAAATGAAAAAACCAAAAATATTTCGTCAATATAATGGATAATCTTGTAATTGATCGCAGGAATAAGCAAAATAATTATTATTGACGAAATGGCGGCTGCTTAGAAATAAATCGATTTTTGACTAAAATTCAGGCCTTAAATTGTTTATAAAATGGAAAATATTTATCGGTGAGAAAAAACATTCGATTAATTACTGAAAAAATATACTTGAAAAGATTGCGTTAAAATTTGGGGCTGATTGGTTCAGCCGTTTCCGAGAAATCTTGCTCGACTTTAAAAACACAGTTTTGAGAAAAACGCGTTTAAAGTTTCAAAAGCACTTTGAACGCTCTGACACGTGATTACAAATGTACGTGTAACTTCGAGAATATTGGCCGGATTGACAAGAAATTTTCTGTGTGTGTACTTAAATTTATGCACGTTACGAAAGGAAAGTAAGATAAAAATCGATTTTTCGAAAATTTTAACTGTATGTAACCCCCTAAGACGAATCGTAAATTCGGCTGGATTTTTAGTGTCTGAGGCAGTGAATGTGCCAGCAGGAAATATTAACTGCTGCTAAATTTATTTTTTTGTCATTAGCAACTATAATGTTTGAATGAAATAATGTTTTTATATACACGGTTTGCGGTGACCAACATTGCGGCGAAGTGGATCATCTGAAAAAAAAAAATGCGGATGGATTTAGTCAAATATAAGTATACACTAGTCTTTAATCGAAGGATTTTAAAAAATATTCATTTTTCACAAAATGGCGGACAGTCAAAGTTAATGGTTCGATTTTAACGAAAAAAAAATCGAACGATTAAAGACTACATTTTTATGTATTAAATAAGCCTGCAAAATTTCAAGAAGATCGGTTCATTAGTGTTCGAGTAATCTTGGTCACCGATTTCAGAAATGCCATTTTGAGAAAAACGCGTTTAAAGTTTCAATTTCAGTTTACACGAAGAAAATATTTTTTTTTGTAAATTTACGTAGAGTCATCTATTCCGGGCCCATACACAAGTATGGACCCGGATACTTATACCTCAAAAAAATGCAATAAAAAAATCGATTTTTTCAAAATCGCAAGTGGGGGTAACCCCTTAAAGATATGTACTTTACGATTTTTTTAAATCGATTTTTCGAAAATTTTAACTGCATATAACCCCTAAAAAAAACGTTTTTGCACTTGTGTGCATTTGTGTATATTTTACGTGGGCATATATTTTTTTAACTGCATCCACTTATTTGCGTGCGTATTTTTTGTGACAATAAAAAAGGCATTTTGCCAACATCTGTTGTATGTGCAAGCATGATGACGCCGGGTTTGAAAAAGAAGAATTTTCAGTGCTCTTGTGATTGCTTTCAGTATATTTGACCAGATTCGCCGAATATTGATCAGCTGTTGAGTTATTCGAGTGTGAACGTAAAGAGCGAATTTTCCGTACACGCCAACCTGTGCAGAGATTGTCAGGATTGTAGGGATTTAATTGGATTCTAATACTTGTTGCCACTTCCTGATACTAAAACTTTACTAACTATACTTAAACGTCACGCTCGTACATTGGGCTCTGATCGAAATTCCACGTTGGAATCCAATGTACGAATCCAATTTGAGTCCTAAACTATTCCCACATTGTCGAACAAAGTCCGACCCGATTCTTCATGGATCCGATCGCATTGTGTAAGTTGATTTTTCGAAACGAAATATATAGATAAACTAAATGTATAGATAAACAAAATGTATAGATAAACATAATATATAGATAAACAAAATATATAGATAAACACAATATATAGATAAACAAAATGTAAAGATAAACAAAAATCTTGAAAAAGTATAAATCGCTTGAACCCGTGCGGAAAACTGATAGGGCATCCCTAATAAAAATAAGGGTCTTTCAGGGCTTCCCTAGTGCTTTCCCTGGTAGGGATTTCCACAATGGGCCCAGACTTGGCCATTATCGGGATAAACTTGTAGGGATTTCCACAATAGGCCCCGACTTGGCCATCATGGGGATAAACTTGTAGGGATTTCCACAAAAGGACCCGACTTGGCCATTTTAGGGATGAACCTGTAGGGATTTCCACAATAGGCCCAGACTTCGCCAGGCTAGAGATAAACAAGTAGGGATCTCCACAATAGGCCCAGATCTGACTATTATAGCGATAAAGCAGTATAAATAGCTTAGGCTACATGGTTGATGGTATTTCAATTATTCAAATCGATTATATACATCGATCGAATAATATTATCGAACGCAAATTGGGAAAAAGCGTAAGGGCATTAGCAAATAAAAAATCAACGATGAACACAAATATGCAGACAAACATCAGACAGTATTTATTTATCAAATTAAAGAAACCTTTTACATAGATACAAACAATTACTCATGGTTTCACTCATACATGGAGTAATGCTAGCGCATAAGTGTGAACAGTCCCAACCGGTTTTCTCGACATTTTTATAGCAACTAATTTCCGCTCAATACTCATCATAGGGAAAATTATTTCTTCTGAAGACTTCGCTGATATTTCCCATTCATAAACTTTATCTGACTGTGTAGGATAAGTAAATAAATTGGTCTTTGTTTTCCAGATCTTTCCCTCAATGGAAATAGATTCTAGTGATTCAGTAGACCCATATATTTTTTTTTATTTCTACTACACATCCATTCCTTAGAATGGATTATTTTTTGTATTAATTTTGTCATGGCAGTTTGTCATAAAGGCTCACATGCAAATACGCAATCACATTTCTACGCGCGCACACATACATACACATGTACTCACGCCCACACCTATGCACATGAACAATTGCATAAAAACAAATACAGATATACCCTGACGCATTTAACATACACGTATATCCACTGATACGGATATTTTATGGCGCTGAAATGGTTATGATGAGGCGCCGTTGAGGCATTTTCAGGGCGCTAAATGGTTTTTATGAGGCGCCATTGAGGCAACTTATAAGGCCCCGGTCGTTGCGCCTTTAATGGCCCTTGTTGACAAAGTGTGACCGGCCGCTAACGGCCCTCATGTGGCTTCCAGATTAGGGCCCGAATAAAGTTAGGGGAATATTATTGGGGCCCGATGCCCCAACTCAATTTCCGCACGGGAAAAGGTATACCTTACAAATCGATTTGAATCACATACCTGAAAATCCAACGTAATTATCGTTTGGAATTTATTTTGCTGCACTTTGACATATCATCACACACGTAAACGCTCACGAAGCGTGCAGGTTGTGTTTTGACACACCGAGTTTTTTCTCTTGACCTTCACATTTTTTCTATTCGAACGTGGTAACAATTCTCAAACGACATCAATGGGGAAATAGCGCGGGATCCAATTGGATTCCAATAGGGACTCCCCACGTGCTGCCTCCCTATCGAATCCCTGTAGGGGTGTGTAGGATCAGGAGGCTCCGCAACAAATTTCTGCACAGGAAGTGGCCAAGAAAAATGTGGAAAGCTATTTAAGGGAAGCACTTAAGGGAAGCACTTAAGGGAAGGGTAGGGGTTTCAGCGTGAAAAAAAAAACACTTTTTTGCGAATTTTTATCATCTATATGGATAGAGTAAATTTATTGAAACCTTTTGTACATTGTTGAGTGTCATTTCAAGAACATTCCGTGAAATTTTTACGCGAAAATATCCACAAACAAGCCGGTGCCGCGTTTTTCTCGAAACCACTTTTTCAAAGTCCGTGTTCACTGCCATTTGAAAACTACATGACCGATTTATTTCAAACTTGGTACACACTTTCTACATATAAAATACCTCCGCCCAACGGTTAGTTTGAGATTTTTTTTACATTGAGGGGGTTTTCCTCCCCCAAAATGGCGGAATTTTTCGTGAAAAATAGCACTTTTCACTTTACGTAACCAACAAAAATGTAGAAATGAAAAAAAAAATTATCAAAGACCGTTGGGGGGAGGATTTGATGATACTTTGACTAAATTTTAATGGTACTTGATTTCAGATAATTTCTAGCTCAGATACAGTGAACACCGCAAATCGTGTTTTTCCAAAGGCGTTCTTGAAAAAGCTTTGTCACCGGCTTGTTTGTGGATATTTTCGCGTACAAATTTCATGGAATGTTCTTGAAATGACACTTAATGATGTACAAAAGGTTTCAATAAATGTACTCCATCCATATAGATGAAAAAAAATCGCAAAAAAGTGTTTTTTTTTTTCACGCTGAAACTCCTACCCTTTCCTTAAGTCGGGGCCCTCACATTTGGCACGCATTTTTTTGTAAATAATATTGTTCTTTGCAAGGGTATGAGCTGATTTTTTCCACATTTTATCCATATATATGTGTATATATTAGGATGGTCCTTAATGGGGGTGTTGACGAATTTCGAGGAGTGCGCCCCCCAGATAGATTCGATGTAAATAAATCAAAATATGTGCGAAACCCCAGCGCTGTAGTCCAATGAAAAGACGTGCCTGTAAGCTCGTTTTGTTTCCCACTTGAATAACATGGGATTTTCAGACTAATTCAGTCATTATTTTTTGGGAGTGCTCCTAAGCATTGAAAAAAATATATTATTCATATAAATCTATTCTTCATTGGTATATCTACGTGTAAAATTTTTTACAAGGCGTTGTCACAACCCTTACCCCCCCCCCCCCCCCCCCCCCCCGCTCCACTCATATTATACACGACAGTTCATCTAATGGAAGAATACAACAATATTCTTACAGGGAACGAAGATCAGAAGCAGTATATTCTTCGGGTAGTCTCGGAATATCGTCAAAGCTTTCCCGATCCAGAAAAACAGACGGTGATGAAAACATTTTGATTTTAATTATTATTTTTTAAAAAGTATAAAGTGTAATAGATGTGTTTTGAAATACGCTAATTGAAATAAATATTTTTTCCTACATGTACAATTATTGTTTTTACAACCTTATGATGCAAATATGACTGCCTTTCAATTAGTGAAATACTGTAAAGCACCAAGCGGCTAAAAACAGGTAGTCAAGTTGATGAATTTGCCGTCGTGTATAATATGAGGGGGGGGGGGGGGCGGTTGTGTAAAGGTTGTGATAACGCCTTGTAAAAAATTTTACACGTAGATATACCAATTGAGAATAGATTTATATGAATGATATTTTTTTTCAATGCTTAGGAGTACTTCAAAAAAATAATGACTGACTTAGTCTGAAAATCCCATGTTATTCAAATGGGAAACAAAACGAGCTTACAGGCACGTCTTCTCATTGGACTACAGCGCTGGGGTTTCGCACACATTTTTATTTATTTATTTCGAACCTATCTGGGGGGCACACTCGTCGAAATTCCTCAACACCCCCATTAAGGACCACCCTAGTATATATATATATATATATATATATATATATATATATATATATATATATATTATAGCATAGCCCGATATATGGCCCGACCCCAGGGTGTCCCGAAAAGTGACGTCCACAAGGAAAATCTAGATCCCTCGTATCCTATCCGAATCACCCCCATGTACGTTCTACAATCTTTATAAGTTTTCGAGAATAAAGCATTTTTCAATTTTTTCGCGTTTTCCTATGGCATAAGTTTTAATTTGTTTTTCCTTTTGTGTACCTACGTACTTTCGTCTTAGAGCAAGGTGGCGGAGTATCCCCCTCCCTCAAATCTATCATTTTTGCTTTCGATCAAAATGTAAGGCATTTATGTTAGTGTTATGTTAGTGTATATATAAAAAGCAAAGTTCTTGATCATCCCTTCTAATATTTAATATCCTTTTTTTCCTTAACCCTTAGTCTCTTTTTTCCAGCATTCCCTTTATAATTGTCCATCCCTCGCGTTTGATACTTTCCATTGTATAATTATCGAGAAGAAATCACGTGTAACTATTTCTTCGCCTATGCCTTCACCAATAAATTTCCACGCGCTGACGTCAGAAGAAATCATTAGCAAAGGCCTATAGGAAAGCGCTAACGTAAAATACTCGTGTTTGCCAACAGTTCGGCATCGCAACACTCGTGCATCGGCGGAGAGGAAGAAGGAGCCGACAGCAACGCTGAAAAAGTGGCTACTTACAAGGTTGGAATGCTCGGCGCGTCGGGGGTTGGAAAAACCGCCCTGACCGCACAATTCACCACGAGCGAGTATATCTGTGCTTACGACGCGTCACTTGGTGAGTTTCTTGCTCCCAATTTCTCTCTCTCTCTCTCTCTCTCTCTCTCTCTCTCTCTCTCTCTCTCTCTCTCTCTCTCTCTCTCTCTCTCTCTCTCTCCCTCTCTCCCCCCTCAATTACTTGGCGCATATAAAAAAACTGCTGCTTGATCTTACTAACATTAGAAAATTGTACAGTCGTTGTACATTCGTTTTTTCAGGTTGAAATTAAGCCCGTAGGGTTAGAATACGACGTTGCGACGAGTGTCCACCATTTTTGGAATTCCAACTCTGTGTCTGAGCAAAGTTGAAGGAAACTATTATCGACGTAATAAAATAAATGCTGAAGTTAAATATACAGGGTGTCCCATTTTAATCTTACACCTGAATTTTCTCGAAAAATATTGCTCGGACGAAATATTGTGTGGGACAAAACTTCTAGGGATTGAAGGGGGACGTTTGAAAAAAATTTATTTGAGGAGCCAAAATTCAAAATGGCGGCGTTACAAAGGCTGACAAGTTTTTTTCAAACGGAAACATAACTTTTTTTATTGCCAAAAAATTTGTCAGCTGAAAACTAAAAACTTTTGTTGAAAAAATTTTTTGATAAAGTTCATAGTTTTCAAGTGAGAACATCATTTTCAATTATTTCAGATGAATCCAGGATTTGTGTGTGTGTGTGTGTGTGTGTGTGTGTGTGTGTGTGTGTGTGTGTGTGTGTGTGTGTGTTTTTCTACCCATCGTGATCAAAGTTCGTGAAGGATTTAAAGAAACACGTTTTTGGGCCTGAAAATGGCACAAAAGCTATTAAAATGGAAAAAAACTATTTTTCATTGATTTTCCTCCAAAATTTTCTCATGAAATATCGTCCAAATTTGAAAACAAAAAACTAAAGAAACAAAATTTTCAACAATGTTCCACACGCACGCACATGCACACACACACACACACACACACACACACACACACACACACACACACACACACACACACACACACACACACACACACACACACACACACACACACACACACACACACATCCACACACATACACGCACGCGCGCCCACACACACACACACACACACACACACACACACACACACACACACACACACACACACACACACACACACAAATCCTGGATTCATCTGAAATAATTGAAAATGATGTTCTCACTTGAAAACTATGAACTTTATCAAAAAATTTTTTCAACAAAAGTTTTTAGTTTTCAGCTGTCAAATTTTTTGGCAATAAAAAAAAGTTATGTTTCCGTTTGAAAAAAACATGTCAGCCTTTGTAACGCCGCCATTTTGAATTTTGGCTCCTCAAATAATTTTTTTTCAAACGTCCCCCTTCAATCCCTAGAAGTTTTGTTCCACACAATAGTTCGTCCAAGCAATATTTTTCGAGAAAATTCAGGTGTAAGATTAAAATGGGACACCCTGTATAACTCCATTACCAGGAATTAAAGTCTATTCAAATAAAAGAAAAAGTGCTTAGAGCGAAAAAAAAATTCTTACAGTCAATTTTAATCGTCCAAAGTATTTATCAAAGGAAATATATTATTACATGAGATATCGAAAAAAAGTCAAGTCCTTTATAAAATCGAGATGGACTTTCGAAAAATATAAAACAGGCCTTTGGTGAATGACCTCGTTAACATCAATTTTTTTTTCACTCGCGATTTTGGAGTATTTTTTCCCGTACGAATGATATTGACTTCAAATCGAACGTATAAAATTTTGGGCTGAACCGT
Source organism: Ophion slaviceki (assembly GCA_944452715.1). Classification (NCBI taxonomy): domain Eukaryota; kingdom Metazoa; phylum Arthropoda; class Insecta; order Hymenoptera; family Ichneumonidae; genus Ophion; species Ophion slaviceki. The sequence goes on along the minus strand of OX101795.1, from coordinate 2,869,313 downwards.
GAATTTTATTTGAATTCATAACTGAAGGAAAACTTCATTTCTCACAATATAGTGATTCGGATCTTCTTTCTTCTCGCTGTCTATAAGCGATTTCAAGGAAAGCCCCTGAGACCGTTATTACCATATGCATGTATAACTATTTTAGGTCGGGCCACCTTCGTGAAAACTGAACGCATTCAAGGTATACTCGGATAGGAATAAAAATCCTGCAAGTAGGAGCTCCGCAAAGCATTGTGACGAAAGAATCGCGTTGGCCTTTATAGCGTTCCCGAGTGAGTCGTGAATGAAAAATTCGCTGGCGCGTTTCTGCCAGGGGTAAAACTCATTCGTACGTGATTGTAACCGCACATAAGAATGGGGGAAAAAATCGCTGAAATGCCGAAGCTAGAAGTGAAATTCGAAAAAAAATTATTATTGCGATAATTTTATTTTATTTGCAATTAAATATATGACTACATTTTTCGGGAGAAAAAGGCCGCAAGGTAAACTACCGGCCAAAAGTTTGCGGATACTTCAGATCATTTCAAAACTTCCGATCACTTTGGATAATTGCAAAATTATATTAGAATAATATAATTTTTATATAGAGCCATATAGTATCTTTGTGAAATAATTAATTAAATGAATTGTATTATTCTAACATTATTTGGCAATTATCTAGTGATCTAATGTTTTTAAATTGTCTGAAGTGTCCGAAAACTTTTGACCGGAAGATGAGGGATGAGGGAGGGTAGGTGGCCTGAAATAATTCGTATAAATAATTAGGCGAAAATATTTTCTTTGAGTGTAATAAATAAAATAAATTGGATAACACAATGTAAATTGTTAAATCTATGTAAAATTGAATATTATTATATAAGGTATACATTTTAAAACCACACAAAGTAAAAGGGGCCGGGTTGAAGAAATTCCGAACTTTAAATGCTCCGACGGTTTAAAGTTCCGAATTTTAATGTTTCGAAATTCAAGATGGAGCCGGGTTGAAATTCCGAACTCTGAATGGTCAGAACGCTCAAAACTTCGAAAGATCAAAACTCCGAAAATCAACAACGAAAAAAACACCGTCAAAATAATTCGGCTATCGAAGTTTTAAAAGTTTCAAAATTTTTAACAAATCGATTAATTATTTCAAGATTTTTTTTTATTAGGAAGTCATTTTGCGTCAATTTTGAAATTTGCCTAGACAATGTTATACGTTCTGCATCATTTACAGTCAACTGTGTAGACTATCGCTGGCATGATCTTGACACGAGGGCCGGGTTGAAATTCCGGACTTTGAATGCGCCGACGGTTTAAAATTCCGAATTTTAATGTTCCGAAATTACAAGGTTCGTCAAGATTATACCAGCGAAAGTCTGCACAGTTGCCTGTAAATTATGTAGAACGTATAACATTGTCTAGACAAATTCCAAAATTGACGTAAAATCACTTCTTCATTAAAAAAAAATCTCGAAATAATTCGTCGATTTATGAAAATTTTGAAACTCTAAAAACTTTCATAGCCGAATTATTTTGACGGTGTTCAGATTTTCGGAGTTTCGGTCTTTCGTGTAAAATTCTTTCGGAGTTTTGATCTTTCGGGGTAGTATATTTTCGGAGTTTTGAGCGTTCGGGTCATTCAATCAATTTCAACCCTGCCCCAAATAAAACAGTTGAACGAAAATTATTTGCGGTTCCTACACGTAGACAATATTAAATAACTAAATTACTATATTATATATATTAAAAAATTAATTAAAGACAATATTAAATAACTAAAATTATCAATACAATGTTATACTTTGGAAGAAATATTTCTGTCACTCTACCAACGCTTGTCGACCAACCTTACGATAAATGGGTCAGGGATCGTACAAGCCCTCAAGGAAATACGAACAAACATTGGAGATAAAAAAACCAACATAAACGACGTTGAAATATTCGAACGATACGTTTTGTAATCAATTGAAGAGATTGATAATTACAAGCGCTACAATTACATAATAATATGTTGCGAGGAAATTTCATTTGTCACTCGTGCGACACATACAAGTATGATTATCCTGTAACTGAATAATCCAGAACGCCAGATGAGCCGAGATGGATTTGTTGGCGGCACAACGTGGCTAAAAGATCGCCGGAATATTCTGGCATACATAACCATCTGAATAATAATACGTAACTGCGTAATAACTACAACAAATTGGCATTTAATTGCATAGCGGACGAGACATGGCGAGTTGTGTTGTATAATTGGCTAATTCCATAGTAGGCTGACTTCGTTAGCTCGTTCATCCTCTTTGTACTTCGACCCGTTATTCCATCTACGTGCATACATAATCAACAATATATACAAATATAATTACACGAGGCCCACCATTTCCATTCTCGTGTATAGTTTAAATTTTCATATTTTTCCCCGCGCACAAAACGTACCCAGAAAGAGGACAGGAAAAGCGAATGAAATTCGAGCCGGAAGTGAAAGGGAACCACGTGATGTATTTCCGGCGATATTGGAAGATCGCCGATGGCTAAACTCGATCTTGACCCTTTTGACGTGCTCGTTCGCTGCTTCGTTGGATTTTGTCATCCGGTACCACACGTTCGACTTCCGGTTGTGCAGATGGAAATGGCGAAGAAAGAGCAGGAGGCGAAAAGAGCCAATGAGGGAAAAGGGAGGTGGAGGAGGAAAATTCATTTGTTGTTAACAATTATCTGACGTAATTTTTCACTTTCCAAAAATTTGCCTAAAAAATCGTCAGATAATTGTTAATAACAAATGAACTATGCAATATAAAAAAAAAATCCTACGTACTACCATAGACAATGTATTTTTCAAGATATATTCAACATTTCGAGTGAGTCGGTTGAAAATTGTCTGACAAGGAACATCCCTCAGGTGTCCGCCTCCGATTTTGTTGAAACTCATATATGTGATAGAGCATCGAAAACTTTGAGACACGTATTTTTTTTTATCGGCGGAAAAACGGATTTAAGGGGGGAAACCGCCCCTCAAAGAAAGGCGTGTCGAGGGGTGATTTTGCAGTTTCACCCAGAAGCAATCCACCGATCTGAATGAAACAAAAACGAAAATTCTTCTAATGAAAAGCGATGAAAAATCCGCTATGAAAATGTTGAGAAAAAATTAAATTAGGGGGTAAAACACCCCTCAATTTGCCTTTTTTCACCCCACACTTAAGAGGGTTGGATGCAAATTAATAAAACAGGTATCATTTTGAAGGGCAATTAAAATTAAAGTTGACGGGTTTTTGTGTTTTGGCGACATAGCAAATTTAAGGGGGTAAACCACCCCTAACATAAATTTATTTATCATGGTCGTTTTTTCTGTGTTTAAAGTATATCCGCTGATTTTAAATATTTCTATAAGCTACAGTTCAATGTTTTATCATATTTTAAAATTGTTACATTCGTCTTAAGGGATAACTACCCCTCTGACGGGAAACATCATTGAAGTGTCCGCTTTCGATTTCGTTGAAACTCATATATGTGGTAAAGCATTGCAAACTATTAAACATGTTTTTTTGTATTGGCAGAAAAACGGTGTTAGGGGATGAAACCACCCCTCAAAGTTTCTCCCACAAGCACTCCACCGATCTGAATGAAACAAAAACGAAAATTCCTCTAAAATTAAGCGATGAAAAATCCACTATAAGAGTGTTGATTAGAAATATAATAAAGGGGTAAACCATCCCTCCATCTGCCGTTTTTCACCCCACGCTTAAGAGGGTTGTATGAAAATTAATAAAACAGGTATCATTTTGAAGGGGAATCAAAATTCAAGTTATACGTATTAAGTCTCCGCGGATTAAAAATATTCTCCCGCGTTTTAAAATTATTACGTTTTTAAATTTCTACATTTTAAGGGTAAACTACCCCCTCTAATTGCTTTTCGTTTGAAGTTTCGCGAAAGGTTTCACGAATTTCATTAAAACTGTTTTCATTTCATCGGTAATATCAATTTTATGTTTGTGTGTGCAGGCATATTCGTCTTGAGCTTTAGGAGCGGTACTTTGAGAGTGGGGACGTGGGGCTACCCCTTACTCATAAGACTCATATTTTCGTGTCGAAACGCTTCCGATTTTAATATGCACGTCCATTAAGGGGTAAGGCCACTGTAAATTTTGCCAGACGAAAATTTGGCCATCGAAGGACAAATGTATGGTGCTGGGATTGCAGACTAACGGTAAATTTTTTTTTACCTTCTTTTTTTTATTTTTTTCCAATAAAAAACTATTCGCAAAACTTTAAACGCGTTTTTCTCGAAATACGGTTTTTCAAAATGGCACGCAGCATCACTCGAACAATTTTCATTTTTTTTACTTGAAATTTTGACCAGATGTGAACATTAACATTATCTTGAGAATGTCGATCGGGATTTTCAATAACTTTATTTATTGATTTTTTATTAACAAAAAACTAGCCGTTTTTTTCGTCAAAAATCAATTTTTTTTTTCAAACCCACGCCAAATCCACAAAAATTGATACTTTTTAAAATCCGATCGACATTCTCTAGCTATAACCCTCTAGATTGATGGTTTTTTTTTTTTTTGTTCTAGATTCAAAAGTGCACCAGTGGTGCTGCGTGCCGCGGAGCCCTGCAAGCAAAACATGCCCCGGGAAGATAGCTGTGGAACCGCCATTTTGTTTTTTTTTTGCTGTAAAAAAATTTGATAATAAAGTTTAATGTATGCCCGATAACACCCTTAAAAGTTTTTTTTCCATTACCTTCAATTTTGGAAGCAAAAAATTCGTGAAAAAACCTTTTTTTTGGACCGTTACAGTGGCCTTAGGCCTTAAGCATCTCCATAGGAATAAACATACACTTTTACTATATCATTAATTATAATAATTTCCAGAATAAGTTATAAGACTCACTTCTTATATTTCGGAACGATGATGCGGCTGGAGCAAGCGATAATTTAGCCAGCGACGTAGTTTTGTGGAGGAATGTATATTTTTATTATTTTACCGTTTATTTAATTAAACATATTAATGAAACTGAGGGTTTTACAGTAGGTTAACGAACATGTTTTTAATTTATTTTGACATATTTCATTTGGGAATCATATCAGCTGATTTAATCAATAGTACTTGTGAAAAGTATCGCAGTCATATGCCGTCAAATCATTTTCTTGTGATATATACTTTTTTTTCTAGTCTATCAACTATCAACCATCAACAATCATGGCTCATAATTCCTGCAATAATGATAATCTTCAAAAAATGCTTTAAACACAACGACTTTTTGCACCATGCACATCTGATAATGGCCAAATTATTGCAACCGGGTATTCCACAATGTGTGTTCGATTCGCCAAAACCAAAGGTAACAGGATTTTCAAAATCTTCTGGTTTTTGAAATGAATGGAAATGTAGGTTAGGGGTGGTTTACCCCCTTAAATTTGGTGTCCTGCTGAAACGAAAAAACGCGTCAACTTGAATTTTGATTCCCCTTCAAAATGACACCTTTTTTATTAATTTTCATACAACCCTCTTAAGCGTGGGGTGAAAAACGGCAGATGGAGGGATGGTTTACCCCTTAATTATATTTCTAATCAACACTCTTGTAGTGGATTTTTCATCGCTTAATTTTAGAGGAATTTTCGATTTTATTTCATTCAGATCGGTGGACTGCTTGTGGGAGAAACTTTGAGGGGTGGTTTCATCCCCTAACACCGTTTTTCTGCCGATATAAAAAAAACATGTTTCATAGTTTGCAATGCTTTACCACATATATGAGTTTCAACGAAATCGAAAGCGGATACTTCAATGATGTTTCCCGTCAGAGGGGTAGTTACCCCTTAAGACGAATGTAACAATTTTAAAATATGATAAAACATTGAATTGTAGCTTATAGAAATATTTAAAATCAGCGGATATACTTTAAACACAGAAAAAACGACCATGATAAATAAATTTATATTAGGGGTGGTTTACCCCCTTAAATTTGCTATGCCGCCAAAACGCAAAAACCCGTTAATTTTAATTTTAATTGCCCTTCAAAATGATACCTGTTTTATTAATTTGCATACAACCCTCTTAAGTGTTGGGTGAAAAAAGGCAAATTGAGGGGTGGTTTACCCCCTAATTTAATTTTTTCTCAACATTTTCATAGTGGATTTTTCATCGCTTTTCATTAGAAGAATTTTCGTTTTTGTTTCATTCAGATCGGTGGATTGCTTCTGGGTGAAACTGCAAAATCACCCCTCGACACGCCTTTCTTTGAGGGGCGGTTTCCCCCCTTAAATCCGTTTTTCCGCCGATAAAAAAAATACGTGTCTCAAAGTTTTCGATGCTCTATCACATATATGAGTTTCAACAAAATCGGAGGCGGACACCTGAGGGATGTTCCTTGTGAGTTATGTTTCCGGCCAACTCAAAAAATGCAGTTTTGAGATAAACTCTGCACAGCCGCCATTTTGAAATTGATCGATTCAAAAAAATTATTATATACAGTCATCGATATGTATGATAAACACCCTTTTTTGTAATCTCGATTTATTTTGTAGTTTTTCTGAAAAAAAAAAAAAATCGCGAAAAAGCCTGTTTTTTCGGCTTCTAGAGTGGCCTAAGGCCTTGAATGATATATTGGCGACTGGGAGACGAAGGGGAGGGTGAGCTAGGACATTTACGGAAACTGCAAAGTGCGTAGCAGCATTTTAGCACCGGGTTTGAAGGGAGACCGGGAGAACGCGAGAGAGAGAGAGAGAGAGAGAGAGAGAGAGAGAGAGAGAGAGAGAGAGAGAGAGAGAGAGAGAGAGAGAGAGAGAGAAGAGCGACAATAATGGCAATCGATATAGCTGCTCCACTATAACGAACCTCGAAGGGTTCCTTCCAGTCCGCAGGGCTGTGATCGACACTTTTTTAATCGGCAACTTCAACGTGAAATCGCCAGCAAAGTAAATTGCCCTGGCTTCACTCCAACGAAGTGATTCACAAATTGGCAAAATTGAAAAAAAATCACCTTGCTGAGAGTCTTTTTTTTCTCCATTCCAAACTCGTTCGTTGCGAGTGAACGGCGAGAAAAAAAAACATAAAAAATTACAACTTCAATATGCCGATTAAAATCGAAGAAGCGTTGAAGTTTATCATTCAAAGTTGAATAATTTGGTGACTTTGTTACAATTGCTATCAAAGTAAATGGCCCTCACTTCACTCCAAAGAAGAGATTCGGCAATCGGAAAAATTGAAAATATTCATACAATGCTGGTATTTCTTTTGTTTTCATTCCAAACTCGTTCGTTGCGAGTGAACGGCAGGAAAAATAAAATAAAAAATGACAAATTCAATATGGCGATTAGAATCGAAGAATCGTTGAATGAGTAAACTTTATCGTTCAAATTTGAATACTTTAGTGGACGTTTTCAGGTATAATTAATTGCTGGCCTTTCTTTCCAGATGAGGAGTACGGCCAGAAGAATGTCTCGATAATGGTGGACGGGCAGGAAACCGAATTGGAGATCATCGATCACCCGAGCGCGGAAATGTCGGTAAGTTTGGGTTTGGGTTTGTTCGAGCACGGAAATAGAGGAGAGAAAGAGAAGAGCGAGAAATGACAAGATCATATTGCAAATGTTCAGTCCCCAAGCGTTTTTGTTATTCCCCATAGAAAATTCCCGAACCTCTCATTAAGGCGTTACCCCCACAAAAAAAGGCCTTTTTCATGATTTTTTTTAAAGAAAACTACAAAACTTTTTTAATCGATCAATATACCATCTTAAAGAACACATCTTGAAGAACTTTCAGTAATTTTTTTATCGAAAAATATTACATTGTTTAGTGGCAAATGGCCGTCAATGAAATAATGTTTTTATATACACGGTTTGCGGTGACCAACATTGCGGCGAAGTGGATCATCTGAAAAAAAAATGCGGATGGATTTAGTCAAATATAAGTATAAACTAGTCTTTAATCAAAGGATTTTAAAAAATATTCTTTTTTCACAAAATGGCGGACAGTCGAAGTTAATGGTTCGATTTTAACGAAAAAAAACGGCCGTTTTTTGGCTATAAAACGGCCATTTTTTTCGAAAAAAAAATCGAAAGATTAAAGACTACATTTTTATGTATTAAATAAGCCTGCAAAATTTCAAGAAGATCGGTTCATTAGTGTTCGAGTAATCTTGGTCACCAACTTCAGAAATGCCATTTTGACAAAAACGCGTTTAAAGTTTCAATTTCAGTTTGCACGAAGAAAATATTTTTTTTTGTAAACTTACATAGAGTCATCTATTCCGGGCCCATACTCATACTTCATGGGCCCGGATACTCATACTTCAAAAAAATGCAATAAAAAAAATCGATTTTTTCCAAATCGCCAGTGGGGGTAACCCCTTAAGCAAAAGATGTTCGGTCCTCCCATTTGCGAAATTATGCCAAAAATGCCAAAATTATTGCTTTTTCCCCGCATCGTTTCCGGAGGCGAAAAATAAAAGAGCGTAAAAAAATTCCAACGTATCGTCTACCGAACGTCGTAAAATCGTGCCAAAGTGGCCACTATGGAAACAAAGGGAAGAAATTTGCACGAGCCTCGGTAATATTACCGTAGCAGCGATTCAATCGATTCCGACCGATGAAAGAAAAAAATGAAGAGAATCCAAATACATACGTTACTTTATGTGCATATACAGGGTGTCCCTCCGATCTCTGTCACCCTAAATCACTCGGTAATTATCGACGTCACAAAAAAATGTTCCAGACAAAAGTTGTACGGTGTAAACGGGGCCATCAAATGCGAGCAATTTTTTTTATTTCGGTGGAAGCGCTGACGCACATTGAACGTCACCTCCACTTTTTTAAGAGGAGATATACACCTAGGGGCCGGAAAAAAGGTCATTTTTATAATTTTTTTCAAGGAAAACTATTTGAAATTTCGGATTGGGGTTTTAATTATCTAAAAGTATATACATTCAAAAATATGTTTAATTTTCTTTATTTAAAAATATCAAAAATATACAAGAATATTGTATGATCCTTGGAGCGTCGTAAAAAAATCTGCGTATACGGTACCCACTGGCGTTTCTTCGAAAATCATCGGAAAAAAAACCAAAAAGATTATTAAATTAGATACTATAATCTAGTACTTGTCATAGCCGATTTTGAAAATATCGATTTATGAGAAAATGGCGGACGTTTGAACATAAATAGTGATTTTTGGGCCAAATATTAGTTATTGTTTTGCCTATAAAACAAAAAATAAGTAACGGAAATAAAAAATCCTGTGACAAATACTAGATAATGGTGTATAGAATAACCACAAAAAACCTCAAGGCAATCGGTTCATTGGTTTTCGAGAAATTTTGGGTACCGATTTGAAAAACGTGGTTTTGAGAAAAACGCGTTTGAAAATTTGGGAATGAATAAATCATGAAATTTGTCAACTTACATGGAATCATCGATACCAGGCCCATAGTGTAGGTCTTCTACGGTCGACGGAATGTTCATAGCTTCTAAATCCTCGACCTCGACCATCTAGGTGTACATCTCTCCTTAAGGATGTATGGCAACTAAGTTATTTACTACTGTTCGAATTGAAACTCACTGATATTGTAAAGGAAAATATCGAGAACTTTTTGAGATTAAAAAAACAAAATTTGCCCACGTGAATGCTGAGATAAACGAATTCAAAGTTGGGTCATTTAACACGGGGAACATAGGACTGTACGTCCAAAATTCCCTTTACATTGGCAAAAAAGGTATTTCCGAAGTACTCTTTTGTAAAAAAAACTTTTGTGCGGTATCGCTGTAATATGCATGATACGTTTAAAAAAAATCGACATGTGCCCATATATTTTGCGAGATATTGCGAGTTAAATGGGACCGTTTTCGTATTTCTTTAGTTCGTATGTCGTAACCACGACAACGTCAGGGAAAACGTACATCAAATCAGCAACTAAATTTGCAGTTAAAAATTGAAAATTCTTCTTTCTGTACCGCATGTTTTACTTTGAGCTGTGGTAAATCTCCTTTTTAGCTTCAATGAATACTACAATTATTTTATTTAGTCTTTAAATGCGATTTTTGCAAATTGCATAATCAGTTCTGTAACGACTCTGCAGTAGCTGCCATACATCCTTAAATAGAATGGGACATTTTTTTCTCAACCATCTTGTGGAGCACCTCAAGCCGCATAAACAACATTAGTCGGTCAAAGTCTTTCAAGGTCATCCAAGGTCAAATATTTAGATTTTTATCATCGATACTGACCTTGAATGACCTTGAACGACTTTGGCCCCCGAATGTTTTTTTTGCGGCTTGAGGTGCTCCGCAAGATGGATGAAAAAAAAAGTACCGTTCCATTTTAAAAAGTGGAGGTGACCTTCACTGTGCGTCAGCGCCTTAAGCAGAATAAAAAAAATTGGTCGCATTTGATGGCCCCCTTCACACCGTACAACTTTTGTCGGGAACATCTTTTTGTGACGTCGATAATTACCAAGTTATTTCGGGTGGCAGAGATTAGAGGGACACCCTGTATGTACGAGACGTGGGCGTAAAGGAGCTTATATCGTTGTCCGTCCATTCACCTTCCCTTTGTGTATTTTAACCCAGTTTCCCTTCATCCCTTTCAATATCCAAGACTTGCTTTGCGCGTGGCTCGAAGAAAAAAAGAATCGACGGTGAAAGGCTAGGTGTGACGGTCCGATTGATTGGCCACCGACGTCGAGGACTCGTGCGAATTTTCATTTCTCGAGTTCGACACCTTAAGGGGTCTTCTCACTTTAGACGCTAAAAAAGGCTATTTTCTTGAATGTTTTTATAGGTTTATATTGTAGATATTGATGTAAAAGTTGTTACACTTAAGGGGTTACCCCTACTTGCGATTTTGAAAAAATCGATTTTTTTATTGCATTTTTTTGAAGTGCAATTTGAAGTGCAGTTTTTTTTTATGCCCGGAATAGATGACTCTATGTAAGTTTACAAAAAACAATATTTTCTTCGTGTAAACTGAAATTGAAACTTTAAACGCGTTTTTCTCAAAATGGCATTTCTGAAGTCGGTGACCAAGATTACTCGAACACTAATGAACCGATCTTCTTGAAATTTTGCAGGCTTATTTAATACATAAAAATGTAGTCTTTAATCGTTCGATTTTTTTTCATTAAAATCGAACCATTAACTTTGACTGTCCGCCATTTTGTGAAAAATGAATATTTTTTGAAATCCTTCGATTAAAGACTAGTTTATACTTATATTTGACTAAATCCACCCGCATTTTTTTCTCAGATGATCCACTTCGCCGCAATGTTGGTCACCGCAAACCGTGTATATAAAAACATTATTTCATTGACGGCCATTTGCCACTAAACAATGTAATATTTTTCAATAAAAAAATTACTGAAAGTTCTTCAAGATGTGTTCTTTAAGATGGTATATTGATCGATTAAAAAAGTTTTGTAGTTTTCTTTAAAAAAATTCATGAAAAAGGCCTTTTTTTGCGCTACAAGCGAGAGTAACGCCTTAATAAATACACTTTCGAAATACATTTAAACAATTTTTCGATGTATTTATGTAATCCCAAAAAACTTTGAACGCGCTTTTCTCGAAACAACTTTTTTCGACGGCTTGTTGATAAAATCTTCGAAACTACTGAACCTTATGGAACTTTAACCACATATGCTTTACAACTATAGATAGAGCGAATATCAAGGGTTTTTAAAATTGTCACATTTACCTTTTTTTGCCAAAAACGGTGAAAAAACAGGTTTTTTTGTTTTTTTTTTTTCGAAAAATGTCTGCCATTTTGTTATTTTGGCATATATAAAAAATCGTATGATATGCGCTATAGCCATTAACATACTGAACATAAAACCGTTCGATTTTTGTGTTTCGAATGATCCATCTCCGAGATTTCATCAACAGCGTAGACCTACAATTTTTTTAGGACATTTTTTTAACTACCACTCTCGTCTATAAATAGTGACTTAAATAAATAATTTTTTTTTAAATTTATATCGAAAGTGCATTTATTAAGTGTAACAACTTTTACATCAACATCTATAATATAAACCTGTCAAAAAATTCATGAAAATAGCATTTTTTAGCGTCCAAAGTGAGAAGACCCCTTAAAAACTTTCTATGTAATCGTCGAATTTGTGCAATGCTCATGCATTGCTCATACATTAAATTTTTTTCTCATGCATTGCTCATACATTTAAATTTTTATGTGGATATTTTTATCGGGAATTTTTGTTAGGAAAACTTTTGATCGGCTATTTTGATCAGGCACTAAAAGCCTGATCTCTGTATCATTCTCTCTCTGCAGTTACTTCTGTCTTTCATTATTTTTGTGACATGGTTTGCGACAAGTTTTTTTTTAAATTTTTTGCACTATCTCCTAAAGATTTGTTCCCTTTTGTTTGTCGTACTTTCTGCTGGCGGATTTTCGTTCAAAGCTCACATGTGAGGCTTTTGGTAAACCAAGTCCATTTTCCTCTCTCCGATTATTGCTGTATTTAATTATTTTTGTGATTCAAATTGCGATGAATTTTTTACAGGGTTGCAAATAATGCATTACTTTTTGTAATGCATTAGCGTTCTCATTATTCATTACTTTGCATTTTGTAATGAAAAAAATGTCATTACCCATTACATTCAGTAATGTAACAAATTCTCATTACTCATTACATTGGATTGTGCAATGTAAACAATTTTCATTACTCATTGAATTAAATCTTGTAATGTAAAAAATGTCCATTTCCTGTTACATTAATCTTGTAATGTAACAATTTCCATTGTAATGTAACCAAATTGCCATGGGAAAAAAATCCCATTACAATGTACTGGATAATGGAATTTTTTCACATTACAAAGTCCAATGTAATGAGTAATGGAAATATTTTACATTCCAAAATGTAATGTAATGACTAATGGAAATATTTTACATTCCAAATTGTAATGTAATGAGTAATGGATTTTTTTTTACATTACAAAATATAAGGTAATGAGTAATGGAATTTTTCACATTACTAATGCAATGCAATGTTTTTACATTACTTTTTTTGTAATGCGTTTTCATAACTCATTACTTTACATTTTGTAATGAAAAAAAAAATGTCGTTACGCATTACACTACATTCAGTAATATAACAAATTCCCATTACTCATTACATTACATTTTGTAATGCAAACAATTGCCATTACTCATTACATTGGATTGTGTGATGTAAAATGTTTCATTACTCATTGAATTAAATCTTGTAATGTAACCAAATTGCCATGGGAAAAAATTCCCATTACAATGTAATGGGTAATGGAATTTTTCACATTACATTACATTAGTAATGTGAACAAATTCCATGAATTCCATGAATGGATGAATTTGCTCAGATTACTAATGTAATGTAATGTAAAAAATCTTCATTACTCACTACCATATATTTGTGATGTAAAAAAATTCCATTCCTCATTACATTAAATGTTGTAAAGTAAAAAAGTGTTCATTGCCCGGTGTAATGTGTAATTAAATTTCAATGTAATGTGTAATTAAATGTGTAATGAATGTTCAATGTAATGTGTAATTAAATTTTTTGTCATTACACATTACATTGCATTTTGTAATGAAAATGTTTCACATTACAAAATGTAATGTAACGAGTAATAGAATTTTTTTACAATACGATATATAATGTAATGAGTAATGGGGATTTTTTACATTACAAAATATAATGTAATGAGTAACGGAAATTCTTTACATTACAAAATATAATGTAATGAGGAATGGAATTTTTTTACATTACTGAATGTAATGTAATGGGTAATGAAATATCTTTTCATTACCCATTAAAAAAAGTAATGAATAATGCGTTACTTTTTCATTAGAAAGTTCGCAACCCTGATTTTTTACGATTTTTTGCATTACTTTTAATGTGGCCCAAGGTTAACAATTAGTGACACGATAAGCCTAATCTCGATTTCTCTTTTTTCCTCTCGCTGGCTCTTGTCTCCCGAATAATGCAACAAGGTCGAGAGCTTCTGCTCTACGTATCACCCGGACGTTTACGTGGTCGTGTACTCGGTCGTCGACCGTCGTAGCCTGAAAATGGCCGAGGAGACCCTTCTTTATCTTTGGAAGAGCGATTACATGGCTACACGCGGTGTCATACTGGTCGCCAATAAGATCGACTTGGAGAGGAAGCGGGAGGTCCCGACAATAGGCGAGTAAAAATTCCTTTGACCTTTGTCAGCTCGCCGCTTTATTGATTTTTTTTTCTTCAACTATCGGAGGCTACTTTTGACGAAAAGATTAAGGGGTTAGGCTTGGGGTTGTTTAAAAAAATTAATTTCGAAGAAATATGAACATTTGTTTGTACGTACATTAACAAAGTTGCGTACCAAATGTCATGAAAAATATTAATAACTAGCTTTCCGCCCGCGGCTTCGTTCGCCTCCTTAAGGGGTTATATACAGTCAGGAGGCCCAAAAAGATCGATTGTTCAAGAATTTTTCTTGAAAAGACCTTTAAATCTATTAACGTGAAAATTTGTACACATATTATGGTAACTTTTAACTGTATTTTAACATTTTTTATTTGTAAAAATAATTATTTTGAAAGCTGCTATAGCTGATCTCCGGGAGCGCCTCTAAAAAAGGCGTCTTACGGTGAGCACGATATCTCTGGACTGGATCATCTAAAATGAAAAACCCACAAATATTTCGTTAATATAATGGATTATCTTGTAATTGATTCAAGGAATATGCAAAATAATTATTTTTGACAAAATGGCGGCTTGTAAAAAAAATCGATTTCTGACAAAAATGTAGGCCTTAAGTTGTTTATAAAATGGAAAATATTTATCGGTGAGAAAAATCCTTCGATTAACGGAGACTTTGTCCTTGGAGTGCCATATTTCAGGTGTTTACATTTTATTTTTTTTAAAGGAAACGAGTAAAGCTTTTTGAGTGCGGTTTTTTTCTTGCTTTTATTCATGATATACAGAACTTTAAAAAAAAATTTTTTGAAAATAAAACCAAAATGGCGGCCGTTGCAGCTCCGCGAAAACAGGTCCTCAAATCGCGGGAGGTAAACGGCTGACATCACTGACCCCTCTTTGTTGATCTGAAACACAAATTCAAAGCATATTATCAATCTGTGACCCTTTGGTCATGGAATGACGGATGGGTTTTTCGTTTAGTACAAATTTCGGAAAATGGCGGCAATTTAAAAAAAAATCGAATTTTCGCGTTTTTTTCGCATAAAAAGATAAATAATAAATGCAAAAATGTATCTATCGAAAAAACGATCCGTCATTCCGTGAAGACATATTTTCTCAGTATGCTCTCCAAATTTCAGGTCGATATGTTAATTACAGCGGTCAGGAGAATGTCAGCGCCATTTTTAAAAACATGTTTTCGAGAAAAACGCGTTTAAAGTTTTGTAATGTGTTTACACAAATGTGTTTATAATTACCGCTAATCGGCAATGCCTGGTCCATAGAGACATCCCTCCTCTTCTTCTAGCTGCTCATGTTGCGCTCAAATTGATTTTTTGAAAATTGCAAGGACAAAGTCTCCCTTGATTACTAAAAAATATACTTGAAAAGATTGCGTTACAATTTGAGACTGATCGGTTCAGCCGTTTCCGAGAAATCTTGCTCACCGACTTTAAAAACACAGTTTTGAGAAAAACGCGTTTCAAGTTTCAAAAGCACTCTCGAACGCTCTGACACGTCATTACAAATGTACGTGTAACTTCGAGAATATTTGCCGGATTGACAAGAAATTTTCTGTGTGTGTACTTAAATATATGTACATTACGAAAATAAAATAAAAAAAATCGATTTTTCGAACATTTTAACTGTATATAACCCCTTAAGGCCACTCTAGATGCCGAAAAAATAGGCTTTTTGGGGATTTTTTTTCAAAAAAACTACAAAATAAATCAAGATTACAAAAAAGGGTGTTTATCATACATATCAGTGACTGTATACAATAATTTTTTGAAGCGATTAATTTCAAAATGGCGGCTGTGCAGCGTTTTTGCGATGACGTCCCCTTTGTTTCAGGGTCCACGGCCGGACAAACAATTCCTGTAATTTTTGAATTATAATGAGCCAATGATTTTTTTTCGATTCTACAGGGTGTCCCAGAAGTAACGTACGCCCTTCTAGCATCTGGTAGGAAAATAAATTCTGAGACGAAAAGTCCTCAGTCATTTTTTTATCAGACGCATAGATAATTAATTATGAGTTACAATAAATAGCCAATCAGGTGCGCGCTACAGCGGAAAGGCTCTACGCTGCCTTTCTATTGCGTGCGCCTGAAAATGTGTGCGGAGGGAAAATTCCGAAAGCATGTGCGCACGTACACTCGCACTAGGACACATACACTTGCACACACACATACACACGCACACACTTGTACATACTTGCACACACACACACACACGCGCGCGCGCGCGCACACATACACACAATCTCACACACACTTGCACACACGCTTTCGGAATTTTCCCTCCGCACATATTTTCAGGCGTACGCAATTACAACGCATTCCCCTATCCCTCCCCTCTACGCTGCCTTTCCGTTGTAGCACGCATCTGATTGGCTATTTATTTTAATTCATAACTAATTCTCTATGCGTCTGATGAAAAAATGACTGAGGACTTTTCGTCTCAGAATTTTTTTTCCTACCAGATGCTAGAAGGGCGTACGTTACTTCTGGGACACCCTGTGTATAATGACTGCTATAGAAGTACGTAGGATTTTTTCGATATATTGATTTTTGGCCAAATGGCGCACTTCTAAAGGGGAAAGTGAAAATTTTGCCTAAAAAATCGTCAGATAATTGTTAATAACAAATGGACTATGCAGTATAAAATTAAAATCCTACGTACTTCCATAGACAATGTATTTTTCAAGATATATTCAACATTTCACGTAAATTGGTTGAAAATTGTCTGAGTTATGTTTCCGGCCAACTTAAAAAATGCAGTTTTGAGATAAACGCGTTTGAAGTTTTGAGTCCGCTCGCTGCGGACCAGGCGGCCTTGTACTAAAATTCGAAAACCGAGTACTTAGAGATGTTTCCCGGCCATAATGTTTTGG
This sequence comes from Ophion slaviceki, assembly GCA_944452715.1. Taxonomy (NCBI): domain Eukaryota; kingdom Metazoa; phylum Arthropoda; class Insecta; order Hymenoptera; family Ichneumonidae; genus Ophion; species Ophion slaviceki. The sequence continues at coordinate 2,852,272 of OX101795.1, read as the reverse complement.
GACATCATTTTTGAGATCCTAGGGGACCATTAAAAAAAATCGATTTTTCGAAAATTCTAGAGTGGCTTAACCCCTTGATGAAATGTGCTCCTGAAATGTTTCATTGAGGAAGTGGAATTGTGTTGAAGAGCATTGATACTAAGTTTTACGTAAATCTAGCCAGATATTTATTTTACCATACAAACTTCGCTACCCCTATTTCCCCTTAAGGTTTCAAGTGTCCTTTAATTCCCTGTGCGATCATTCGTTGCCGAGATATCGATGTTCAAAGACAAAAGGATCGTTTTTCATTCAGAGTCGGATATCAGCGAAAAAATGACGTAGGACCAAAAAAACCAAATTCAAGAATGAACAAGCTAACTGGCCTATGCATTGATTTAATTGAAAAAATATTTCCCGAGCCCGTCGACCCTTGAAAAAAAAAACAAATAAATTTGGAAAAATTTTGTCTCGCGCTATTTCTTATGATAGCGCGATAACAGTAGCTGGCAAAAATTTTTTGCCAGAATATCTCGGAACTAGAAACTTGAAGCTTCAAAATGCTTTTTTTTCATCTCAATACGACCATTTTTCACGAAGATACAGCGCTTCAAAAAACACTTTAAAAAATTAAGACATTTTCCGTTAAATTTTTTGAGTAATGTATAGAAGTTAGAGGCCACCGAGTTGATCTGAAACAATTTTTTTGTTCCTAAAATAGATAAAATTCCCTTAGACTCGACCGGGCTTTTTTTATTGCAGTATTACAATAATCAAATAACCATTTTTCAATTTTTTTGATATTTTCAAGGAAAATTACATTATTGTTAATAATTCATGTTAAAAAAATGTTAAAAAGAAAAACGTCGGTCAAGACTAACCTACTATTACACTGAATAAGTGTACCAAATTTCAAGTCAATCCGTTGATTGGATGTCGAGAAATGGTGTACACCGTTTTGAAAAAGCAAAACTAGAGTTTCTATCGTCGTAATCATGTTTACCTCTAATCTGCGATTTCTGCGCCATATATTGGACCTTCCCCTTCAATTTGAGTTGCCTCAAGCTACGAGTGATTTTTTGAAATTTTCACAGTAGCCTAAGCCCTCGAAGAAAATCCCCCATACTTATACCTCGTAATTTTTGCTTGCCGTTGTTCCATACAGTTGGCCGGCAATTGGCCAATAGTTGCGGATGCAAGTTCATCGAGACCTCGTCGGGTCTCGCGCATCACGTGGACGAGCTTCTCGTCGGCATATTGGCCCAAATCAAGTTGAATCCCCAGAGAGATCGGGACCAAGCAACCAGACGAAGAAGAAGAAAACATCGTCGTAGAATATTGAAACACTTGCTCGGTTTCAAGAGAAAAACTCGCAGTTGCGAAAATCTTTTCGTACTATAAACATTTTTACTGTGAACATATCCCTGGTCAAATTTGAGAAAGGCTTTGATTTACATATCCGATCGTTTAGCATACAAATTACGAAATACTCATTATTCTATCATTATTATTATTTCAGATGGAAAATCATGTCAAGAGTTGAAAATAATAAAATATTAATTAAACTTTTCACACAAATCCAATGACATTGTGATTATTCAATTATTTTCGCGATGAATAACAATCCAGGAAAAACAAAACGATAAACATCTCTGAATCAATTTATCAGATGTAATGACACTTTTCATACACCTCTAATGTCATTATTATTATTATTGTTTAATAATAATAATTACGATAATATCATTCTAAATTTTTTTCTTCACAATTAATACTTGTTTGCATAATTTTTTTATCAAAAAGAATAGGATAATAATAATGATAATCTATCATTATTATAAATATCATATTATTTCAGATGAAAAACTATCCGAGTCAATTAAAATAATAATAATGGTAAAAAAATCGTATTTAAAAAAGAAACATGTTTCATACTATTTCAATAACGTTATCATTATCATTATTATTGAATTATTTTCGCGATGGAAACCAGCGCGCACAAATAAAAATAATAAACATCGCTTAATAAGTTTTTCAGAAGTAAAGACACCTTTCATACAATTCCAATGCCATTACTATTATTATTGTTTATAATAATAACGATAATATCATTTTAGTTTCTTTGATCACGATGTTTATTGGTTTGCATAATTCATTAAAAATCAATATCTTATTATTTATATTTATTATTATTATTATTATTTTATTTCAGCTGAAAAACGATCCGTGCAAATTAAAATAATAATGGTAAAACAATCGTATTGAAATAACATTATTATTATTATCACAGTCATCGTCTTTACTCACAATAATTATTGGGATGAAATTATTTCATCAAAACGAACGTTCTTATTGTGCGAGTAGCAAGAAGTAATTAAAAAAGCAAACGTAATTGGAAATCGTCAGTGAAAAATTAATAAAATTCGTCACTACCTTTCTCTCCGTTGGCCAGGCAACATTTAAATCGCATCAACACTAATAGAATCAGAGTGGGATTAACCGACTCGACGGGACCTAATTGCGAACAAAATACAACGAGGCTGTAAGGAGTTAAAAAAAAGATACAAATTTGTGAGAAAAAAAAGAAGAGGGATGCTTCTTACGACTCGGAAAACATTTTTAAATATGGCGGCAAAACGGTCGCAAGATATACAAGATTGTAACAAAAACAATAGAATAATAAGGAAGTACCAGGATAAATGTTGATTCCGGTGCGAATAAGAAGTCAAAAAATAATTTTTTTTCGTAGACCCCAAGTTTGCAGTGTTGTACTATATATATATATATATATATATATATATATATATATATATATATATATATATATATATATATATTAGGGTGTGCGGAAAAAAATCGATACTTTTTTTTTCGGTTGCATCCACCAAAAAAAGGTGAATTAAGGTAAAAAATGAAGAATCCTCGAAGGAGAGCTCGAAAAAAAATTATTTCGAATGGCGCATTGCATTTGAATATTTTCCATAAGAATAACCCAGGAAAATATTGAGATTTCTGAATGTGGTAGTGCAACTCGTCAGAAAAAAATCGCACAAAGATGTCATTAACATATTCTCATGGAGAATCGAATTGGCAACAAAAAAGTTTTTACGAAAAATTAGCTCAGAACAACCGTTCAAGTGGGATCGCTGTCTGAAATTGAATTGATAGAAAAAAAATAATTCAAAAGGCTGTAAAAATCGAATTTTTCGCTTTACGAAAAAACTTTTTGGGTTTTTTTTTGTAGAGAATGTTCTGCTCTAACATACAATTTGCATGGAATCGTTCTCAAAATACTTCTCTGATACAAAAAAGAATCAAGTACAACAACAAATATAAAAGAAACGACGTCCATCATTGACCGTGTTTCGAAAAGTTTTATTCAATCAATTTGGTTTAATAAGATAAAATAATTTGTTTTTACATTATAATCCTTGATAATTATCGTTCCTTTTTTTAAGAGTCTGTTTGTTGCAATTAGGGTATTTCTGTCGATGATTTTGCACTACACCCAATAAATATTGTAGCTACTCTTCGTTTTTTGTTAATAAACCGTTATATGCTTCTATCAAACTGACACCTCGTTCGGCTACGTTATTAACGACTTTTGGATTGAAAAAAATCTGAGCAACTCAAATAAGTGGCATTTTCCGGCCATAATTCAATATTTACTCTCAAAAAATCATGAGGTAAATTGAATTGCTGGAAAAGAAATAAGGATTCTTGAGTAACGAAATCGCTTATGTCTTTTTTCAGCAACACTTCCTAATCATTTTTTTTTAAATTACTCACTCGGAAGGATTTTTTTATTTTTCTCGAGATTGCAGAGCTTGTACCATTTTTGCCTTCACACTTATCGGCACAGCATTGTCGAAAAACGATAAAGCAACAATTTTCTCGTTAAAGTACCACAAGTGACTAGCTAATTTTTTCGAGGCAGCCTCTCCTACTACAGGATTCACTTCCCAATAACGAATGAAATTTTGTAGCAGTGACAGATCTTGATTTGGGGCCAAAATGGGCGAAAAATGTCGCGGTTTCCCGTTCGTGGCGCTAGTGTGAAGCTTGTAATTTTGCACTACGAGCTACCGCATGCTGCCGCCAGGTGGCAGCGTGTGCTATGGCGCGCACGCCGCTTAAATAATAAAATTTAATTTCAGACAGCGATACCACTTGAACGGTTGTTCTAAGCTAATTGTTCGTAGGAACATTTTTTGTAGGGCATTCAATTCTGTATCAGAAAATCTTATTGACATTTTTGTGAGATTTTTTCCTGAAGAGTTTTACTACGACGTTTAGAAGTGCCAATATTTTCCTGTGTTATACTTATGGAAAGTATTCAAATGCAATGCGCCGTTCGAAATAATTTTTTTTCGAGCTCTCCTTCGAGGATTCTTCTCTTTTTATCTTAATTCATCTTTTTTTGGTGGATGCAAGCGAAAAAAAAAATATCGATTTTTTTCCGCACACCCTAATATATATATATATATATATATATATATATACACACACACACACTACCGTCCAAAAGTTTGGAAACACTCGCCCCGGTTCCGAGCCACACAAGACGTTTCATCGCTCTTTTAAAAATGACGATATCTTAATTTACCAAGCGGTGTTTCAAAAGGAACATATTTAGCTTCATTTAGCTTTTTTCAAAAAAAATTTACGATTTTTTTTTAACCCGGTACACACTATGAAAGATGGTCGTTTTTTGGCTTTTTTTTTTGGAGGTTGAAATTTTAGCGCACGACCCGTGAAAAAAAATTTTAACCGTTTTCCCCATGAAAAACTTAAAGCAGGGAGTACAAACTTCAATTTTGTCTTTTAAAAAGTTTCGTACAATGTTTTTTGCATAAATATTCAACTTTTAGCAAAAAACGACCATATTTAAAAAATGTAGCCTAACTCCGAAACTACTGGGTTTTCGTAAAACTACTAAGAGGGTAAAAAGTTACATACAATCATTTTGGATTTACCAAAAAAATTCAGAATTGAAAAAAATCAAAAATTCGAAAAAAAAAAATTCAAAATGTTTTCGTAAGTCAACGAAATATTTCTTTATCTTTAAAAATCGCGTCTCTTACCTCATCTACACGGCTTTTTTGTCGGAAAAGCCGCCTTTCGCTGCGATCACAGCTTTCACCACAACTTTTTCCACAAACCCCCGGGAGATGTGGGACAAGTTGTGCTTATTTTTTCAAACTTTTGAAAACAATTTTTTTTTAATTAAATTTTTTTTATTTCTGATTTTTTTTGGTAAATCCAAAATGATCAGTACCTTTTTACCCTCTTAGTAGTTTTACGAAAACCCAGTAGTTTCAGAGTTAGGTTATATTTTATAAATATGGTCGTTTTTTGCAAAAAGTTGAATATTTATGCGAAAAAAAATCATACGAAACTTAAAAAAAAACGAAATTGAAGCTTGTACTCCCCGCTGTAAGTTTTTCGTGGGCAAAACGGTTAAACATTTTTTTCACGAGTCGTGCGTTACAATTTAAACCCCCAAAAAAAACCAAAAAACGACCATATTTCAAAGTGTGTATCGGGTTAAAAAAAATCGTAATTTTTTTTTGAAAAACGCTAAATGAAACTAAATATGTCCTTTTTAAAACGCCGCTTAATAAATTAAGATATCGTCATTTTTAAAAGAGCGAGGATACTTCTTGTGTGGGTCGGAACCGGGGCGAGTGTTTCCAAACTTTTGGACGGTAGTGTATATATATATATTGTAATAAGATCGAGACCCGAGACGCGGGGTAAAAATCAATGGACGCTCATTTCGAATTTTCGAAGACAAAAAATTTTGAAAATTGATAAAATCGAATATTTGTACATAGAGTAATAATCGTAACTCCGGTGAGAAAAACAAAATCGACTTTCATTTATTTTTGTTTTCTCGTGAGAAAAAAAAATATCGGTATTTCGTAGTTGTTTCCGATAATCGGTTGGATGTTTATTCGATCACTGAGAATTTCTCGTAGAAGCTGAATCAATACGAATAATCGTGTTACATTAATTGCTAATTAAATTCGCAATGATTTCAAGCACATCGAATAAACGAGCGTGATCGTACGAATTCGGAAGAATTTCATTGGAATCGCGCTCACGTGCGATTCCATTCGCGCGTTGTCAGGCATCCCGTGGAGAACATTCGTGTATGTAAATAATAAGCGCGGCGATGCAAAATTATACGCATGACGCAATTCGTGGTGTGACTTTTTGTTTTTTTTTATTTATTGGCAAACCATTATTCTACTCGGCGACAAACTCAAGTAGTCCTAAAGGAAAAATTGTACGTTTTTAAAAAAGGTAATAAAAAAGCGGTCAAAAAATGTCTTATGATAATTTTAAAAAAGGAAATGAGGATAATAAAAAAATGAAAGAATCGTCAAGGGGCTGTGGTTTTTTTTTTCATTCGAAAAATGTTCCCCTTTCCCAAGCATCGAAGTACAGTGACTTGGGCAGCCAAGAACTTGGATGCTCGGTTGATTTCGATAGCCAACACAAGAGCCCAGCAAGACACCAAAGAGGCCAGGAAGTTGAAAAGAGCAGCTTAAGGAGTCAGAGGACATGGCAACATCAATGGGAGACCTCGTGTATAGTCCAGGAATCGCAGAATGAAGGTAATATCAAAAAAATATTTGGTTTTAAGGGGTTAGGCCACTCCAGAGGCCGAAAAAATAGGCTTTTTGGGGATTTTTTTTCCAGAAAAACTACTAAATAAATCGAGATTACAAAAGAGGGTGTTTATCATACACATCGGTGACTGCATACAATAATTTTTTCGAAGCGATCAATTTCAAAATGGCGGCTGTGCAGCGTTTATCTCGAAACTGCATTTTTTAAGTTGGCCGGAAACATAACTCGGACAATTTTCAACCGATTCACTTGAAATGTTGAATATATCTTGAAAAATACATTGTCTATGGAAGTACGTAGGATTTTTTGTATATTGCATGGTTCATTTGTTATTAACAATTATCTGACGACATTTTTCACTTTCCAAAAATTTGCCTAAAAAATCGTCAGATAATTGTTAATAACAAGTGAACTATGCAATATAAAAAAAAATCATTTTTGTTTATATTCATCACAAATTTTGTTTGAATGTTAATAAAAATGATATACAGTTTATAAATTATTATGTTTTAATGGTTTGTCAAAAAAAATTCCCAAAAAACATTTAAAAACGGCCTTCACACTAGACGACCCCGTTAAGGGGTAAGGCCACTGTAAATTTTTTGAAAAATCGATTTTTTATTTTTTCCAATAAAAAACTATTCGCAAAACTTTAAACGCGTTTTTCTCGAAATACGGTTTTTCAAAATGGCACGCAGCATCACTCGAACAATTTTCATTTTTTTTACTTGAAATTTTGACAAGATGTGAACATTAACATTATCTTGAGAATGTCGATCGGGATTTTCAATAACTTTATTTATTGATTTTTTATTAACAAAAAACTAGCCGTTTTTTTTCGTCAAAAATCAATTTTTTTTTTCAAACGCACGCCAAATCCACAAAAATTGATACTTTTTAAAATCCGATCGACATTCTCTAGCTATAACCCTCTAGATTGATGGTTTTTTTTTTGTTCTAGATTCAAAAGTGCACCAGTGGTGCTGCGTGCCGCGGAGCCCTGCAAGCAAAACATGCCCCGGGAAGATAGCTGTGGAACCGCCATTTTGTTTTTTTTTGCTGTAAAAAAATTTGATAATAAAGTTTAATGTATGCCCGATAACACCCTTAAAAGTTTTTTTTCAATTACCTTCAATTTTGGAAGCAAAAAATTCGTGAAAAAACCTTTTTTTTTTGGACCGTTACAGTGGCCTTAGGCCTTAAGGCCTTATATATAGGCCTCCAATATGTGTACCCGGAATAGATGACTCTATGTAAGTTTACAAAAAAAAATATTTTCTTCGTGTAAACTGAAATTGAAACTTTAAACGCGTTTTTCTCAAAATGGCATTTCTGAAGTCGGTGACCAAGATTACTCGAACACTAATGAACCGATCTTCTTGAAATTTTGCAGGCTTATTTAATACATAAAAATGTAGTCTTTAATCGTTCGATTTTTTTTTTCGAAAAAAATGGCCGTTTTATAGCCAAAAAACGGCGGTTTTTTTCGTTAAAATCGAACCATTAACTTTGACTGTCCGCCATTTTGTGAAAAATGAATATTTTTTAAAATCCTTCGATTAAAGACTAGTTTATACTTATATTTGACTAAATCCATCCGCATTTTTTTTTCAGATGATCCACTTCGCCGCAATGTTGGTCACCGCAAACCGTGTATATAAAAACATTATTTCATTGACGGCCATTTGCCACTAAACAATGTAATATTTTTAAATAAAAAAATTACTGAAAATTCTTCAAGATGTGTTCTTTAAGATGGTATATTGATCGATTAAAAAAGTTTTGTAGATTTCTTTTAAAAAAATCATGAAAAAGGCCTTTTTTGCGCTACAAGTGGGGGTAACGCCTTAAAGGAATTGGAGTAAAAAAATGACGGCAAGGCGTAAAAAAGTTAAAGTTAGGCGTAAAATTAAAGCAAAACGTTCGTTTTGCTTTAATTTTGGACGCCAGTACAACACACAGAAAGACTTTAGTTACTATTTTATTGAATTTTTTTGATAGTCTACCAGAGCACGATATATTTATCAATCAGTCACTCAATTAAAAGTTAGCCAAACAAAATTTCATTAAAAAAAAACAATTTTTAACTGTAAATAAATAACAATAATAAAATAAAATAATTTAAGTATTTTTTTTATAATTAAATTAATTAAAAAAATCACCAAAATAAAATAATCGAATATATAATTTTTTCTTTTCGTAATTGTAGTTTTTCCCGATGGATGGAAATAAGTGACCGAAGCGACGAATCTTCTTCACCCACGGGTTTCATGCTCATCTTCGTCGAGCAAAGCTCGCGGAAAGACCGCGTCATCACTTCCTGAGAGGCTTTTGTCCATTCGTCCACTTGACCCTTCGCGTTCCTTTTCCCTATCTCTCTTGCACCCCTTTACCCCCTCCACCTTTCGTTTTCTCATATTCCGGTTTTCCCGCCTAGCTTTTCAACCTTCTCACGCTTCCGCTCGCCCTTTATTTTTCTCTCTCTCTCTCTGGCTCCACTCCACCAACCCTTTCCCTTCCGTTCGTTTTTTTTTCCATCCCCTGCTCCTCCCGCGCCTCCCCAAAACTGTCTGCCACTTCTCTACTCGCTCCTTCACTCCTGCCACCCTCCTTTGCAGCTCCCTCCCCTCCCCCTCTTTACGACTCTCCTTTTCGTTCTTTTTCACCCTTAAATAGCTCTCTCCGCGCGTCCGACCACTTTCCCACCCCAAATCTCTCTCTCCGTCTCTCTTCTCCTTTCAATCCATTTCCCGCGCCCATTTTCGCCGGCTCTTCCTTCACCCCCAGTCGCTTTTCGCTTCCCCTCTATTGGCACTTTGCTTCCTCCTGCTCCATTCCGTGCACTCCACCACTCATCGTCCATGTCGCTTTTCCCCACATTCTCTTCCGTCCCTTCAATTATTCCCATTCAATTACTCCATTCGGGACTGCTCTTTTTTCCCTCGTTCATTCTTAGCTCTGCATTTTCTCCACTTTACTTTTTCCCTCGGCAACCCCCCCCCCCCCCCCCACTTTCTCCGATATTTGCTTCTGATGTTCCCACTCCCTTGAGAATGCCTCGGTGTTGCTCACACTGAAACAAAACCGGCTGAATGGTCGTGGAGTTTGTATCGTTTGAGTGCAACGATAGTTCTTTTTTGTATTTTTATTTCCTCACTTTCATCGTTACCCAAAATCTTTTTCGACAATGAATGTTGGACACCTGGGTATAATGATTATATAAAATTGTCGCCCGATTTTTGTAGCCCAAAGCTGAGGATTTTTTTTTAGTAATTGAAGGAAAATTAATTTTATCTGAAAAATATTTTTATTCGATTGTATAACCATAAGGATATATAGCCTGAAAAATTCATTGAAATGTTCCTAAAATTGAATGAGCTCCAGCTTCTGACCATATTTAGCAGCACCATATTCCAAACTTTGAGATAATCCTATCGCAATCCACAGGATTTTAATATTTTTTTTTCAGATTCACTATATATATATATATATATATATATAGTGAATCTGAAAAATAAATTATGAAAATCCTATGGATTGCGATAGGATTATCTTAAAGTTTGGAATATGGTGCTGCTAAATATGGTTAGAAGCTGGAGCTCATTCAATTTTAGGAATATTTCAATGAATTTTTCAGGCTATATATCCTTATGGTTGTACAATCGAATAAAAATATTTTTCAGATAAAATTAATTTTCCTTCAATTACTAAAGAAAAAATCCTCAGCTTTGGGCTACAAAAATCGGGCGACATTTTAATATATATATATATATATATATATATATATATATATATATATATATTAATAATCGTCTCTACAAAAGTTCACGGTCGGTTATCGACTTAAGGGGGTCGTTTAGTGTATCGGATCAAAAGAAGAGAAAACGGCCTTGCATGACTTCTTTGAAGAAGAGGAAGGTGTACTCTATGGTCCAGGCATAGCAGATTGATGGTGAGACCATTTTTTTATTATGAATTATGTACAACAACTTTCAAACGCGTTTTTCTCAAAACACGATTTTTTCAAACTGCTGCCATGATATCTCAAAAACTATTTTATGGATTCTGCTCAAATTTATTTAAATCTTTAGTACATATATAACTACAAGTTCAACTAAAATAATTAAGATTGCTTCGTTATTTTTCTTTTTATCAACTATATAGACCCCAATAAAATACGAAAAATTGATTTTTTTTCTAAAGCGTGAGAAAAACTTATTTCTTTTGGAATTTTAACTTTACTTTAGTTCCATGTAGAGCCTTAAGACTCAGGATTAAAATTGCGTTTGGTTTTTTTATTTCCGATGAGCAGAATGGCCGGAATCATGGCAACAGTGGAGTACCTCTTTTTATATATGTGTTCCTGTTGGGCGGTGTGTCTCCGACTATATTCTATATAATGACTTCAAAAAATTCACAAAGTTTGTTTAAATGTTGATAAAAATTATATACAATTTATAAATGATTTTATGTTCATGGTTGGTGAAAAAAATCCCCAACAAAGCATCTAAAAACGGCCATCACACTAGACGACCCCGTTAAGGCCTTAGGCGACTCTAGAGGCCGAAAAAATAGGCTTTTTGGGGATTTTTTTCTTCAGAAAAAGTACAAAATAAATCGAGATTACAAAAAAGGGTGTTTATCATATATATCAGTCACTGTAGACAATAATTTTTTTGAAGCGATTAATTTCAAAATGGCGGCTGTGGAGCGTTTATGTCAAAACAGAATTTTTTAAGTTGGCCGGAAACATAACTCAAACAATTTTCAACCGATTCACTTGAAATGTTGAATATGTCTTGAAACATACACTGTCTATGGAAATACGTAGGATCTTTTTTATTGCATAGTTCATTTGTTATTAATAATTATCTGACGATTTTTTAGGCAAATTTTTCACTTTCCACTTTAGACGTGCGCCATTTAGCCAAAAATCAATACATCGGAAAAATCCTACGTACTTCTATAGCAGTTATTATATATAATCGAAAAAAAATCATTGGCTCATTATAATTCAAAAATTAAAGTAGCTGTTTGTCCAGCCGTTGACCCTGGAAAAACGGAGACGTCATCGCAAAAACGCTGCACAGCCGCCATTTTGAAATGAATCGCTTCAAAAAAATTATTGTATACAGTCACTGATATGTATGATAAACACCTTTTTTTGTAATCTCGATTTATTTTGTAGTTTTTCTGAAAGAAAAATCCCCAAAAAGCCTATTTTTCCGGCCTTACCCCTAACCCCTTAATTACAGAGAAACAAAAATCAAAATTGCGTATTTTTGTGAAGGAATTCCGAGACTACATAAACCTAATTTTCGGTGGCTAAAAAAGTGTATATAATAGTGGCAATCCGTCCGATTCTTAAAAATAATCAGATTTACGTACTCAACACTTGTAGTAATCCAATGCTCTCAGAAAAAATTACGCTTATTGACCTAATTTTTATGTAATATCGAGTTTAATTTGAACTTCCGGTAATGGATTTATGACCACTTGCTACGATAAAGAGACGTGACAGCAAGGCAACAGCTGACTGTAGTCCTAACCTCATCTCACTCATTCGAATTTCCACACATATTTCGTTTTTAAGCGACACATTTCGCCGACACAAATTTTCCACGCTTATTACCAGTCGTGGCCCGAATACAATGCTTTATATTTCCCGCACCTGACATTGTTTTGACAGATCGACGTTGAAAAGCATGGAGCTTGAACTCGCCCGGTTGAGTAAAAAGAGACGGAGATAGAACCAATGTTGCCAAATATCAAACCTTGAAATATTGCGCAAATCGTTGGAATAACTATTTTTTCATTTTTATAATTAAATGTGAACATTCGTTAAAGAATTTACACATGGAAAATTTTAGTTATTACAAATTATTTTTTTTGCATATGTTAAAAATATAAATTGTTCAAGTCTCAAGTATGATCAGTGGTATGACTAGTGTGAAGCGATAGAATTACCTTAAGGCCTTATATACGCGAAAAATTTCAAAATTTTTCGTTCCTTTATTTTTTTTTATTCCATTAGCCAACTTCAAAGCCGTTTTTCCACGATTCACTTTTTTGAACCTTGTGAAAGTTCTAACTCTTAAACGAAGGTTCAGATCGCTTTGAAATTTGTACAACATATTCTTAGTATCATCACCTATCGTGTGAACCATAGAAACAAAAAATTTCAATAACACAAAAAAATATAAAAAATAAAATACCGACAGAAAATTGAGTAAAAAAAAAAAGTTTCGAATTTTTATTATAACAAATTTTTTAATAATATTGTTCGTTCACACTGAAGATACATTCATCATGCAATTATAAATATGTTCCTTTTTTTCAGACACCCACATTGACGCCGAGGACTTTCACCATCAACGCGCGCGCAAAAAAAATACATTGCTTTATTATGTTATATCTCCGCCATTTGTTAATATTCCTGATTTTTTTTTACATATACCTAACCATGTGCATAAATGATCTGTAAAAAAAATGTTGTCAATATATGCGTCATTTTTTTCTAACCGCTTCTAGAAAAGTACCTTCGAAAATCGACGAAATCGGGTATACAAGGCCTTAAGTTATTTGGGGAGCCGAACCCCAACCGTCCATCCCCCACTGTCGGATTGTTTATTTTATCGAGTCAACGGATATTCGGAATGATCAAATATTTGAGAGTCCCGACCCACTACTTTGTTGGCCATCTGTGAACGAACAATTTCTCTCCTACAGCTAGTCTTCCCCGGTGCACTACGGTATCGCATTTACACGCGGCCGCAGAAAAACTGTGGGTCACTACCAAATATTTGATAGTGATCCGAGATATTTAGATTTGTATTTCATTTAATAGGTGACCTTGAATGACCTTGAACGACTTTGACAACCCGATGTTTTTTATACGGCTTGAGGTGCTCCACAAGATGGTTGAAAAAAAAATGTACCATTCCATTTAAAAAAGTGGAGGTGACTGTGCGTCAGCGCCTCCACCGAAATAAAAAAAATGGTCGCATTTGATGGCCCCCTTCACACCGTACAACTTTTGTCTGGAACATTTTTTTCTGACGTCGATAATTACCGAGTTATTTCGGGTGGCAGAGATAAGAGGGACACCCTGTATAGGGTGTATCAAAATGACCTGGACATTTAAATTTATTAATAAAACGTATTGTTTAATTGAAAAGTACGAATTTTTTTATTTTAATATAAAGTACGGACATGGAGGTTATGTGTGGAATACAATATCCGATAGATGGCCGCCTCGTGCCTGTTTGCAAACGTTCACTCTTTTGTCGAAATTGTCAATAACGTTTTGGCATAATTGCCGACTAATTTCATTAATGGTGGGTCCAATTGCTTTCTTGAGCTCCGGAATGGTCTGTGGATCATTGGCATACACTTTTCCCTTTCAGGAAACCCCAAAGAAAAAAAGTGCAATTGAAACTTCGTCTACAATAACTATGCAGTAAGAATGCACACTGAGAAAAAAAAATCATTGATCCAATATCATTGGTGTTATTGAATGAAATTCCGTTGATTCAATTGTAAAATTGTTGGTGTCAATAATCGGATTCATTATTCCAAACAAAACACTATTGACTTTAATAAAATGATAATATTAAAAGTTTTTTTTTCATTCAAAAGATATATTGTTAGCCGAGAACAATAAATTATTGAAACTATCAAAAAATTATCGCGAACAAATTATATAGTTTTGAATGCATTTTCTGCAACGAACAAAAAAAGCGTTTCAATTCATAACATGAATATTGTTGATTCGAGTACACAAGAAAAATTGAATTTCACTCGTTTGATTCAGATAAAATTTCTATTGAGTAAACGTTATTTTATTTTTTTCACCATATCCGATATTGATTTCCAAGTACATTATTCGTTAAAATATTAACGTTTTATTTTGATTGAAAAATATTGTGCAAATGTCTGAATTGTTTAAAAAATTATGCGAAAATAAAATTTGTTTCTTGCGCATTTGGTTGAAAAAATTCAACCAAATCGTGGCCGAGCGCCACCGAAATTGTACCCTGACAGATCGCAACACCCAAGCGATGGGTGTCAAATGACCACTTGACACCCAAAAAAACGGTGTCGCCACTAATTTGGGTGTTGATACCCAAAAAAAACGATGTTGACACTGATCTAGACCGAGGCTGTTTTCGGTGTCAACACCTAAATAATTTAGTGTTCACTCCATATTCGTGCACGTGCATGAATTCCGTGTCGTTATGGCTTTTTTGAGTGTCAATGCCGAAATTCTGAAAAATTACAGTGCACACTCCTTCCTACAAACAATGAATACAAACATATGTATGCCCAACTTATTTTTCAGTTCATTCTAGGATATTGGGATGAATTAATGAAAAAAGGGAGGTTTTGGAAGGTTTAACGATTATAAGAGCAATAACATTTGAAATTATTCTTGGAACGTTTAGAAGAGCGGTACAATTTAAAAATAAAAATCAATTTATTAATTAAAATTTCAATAAACATATTACTTACCTCACACATTTCGCAAATATTTCGTATAAAAAACCACACTTTGTGACTAACATTTGTACTCCACTCGAACGTCAACCCCGTTTTCTTGGGTGTCGACACCCAAATTAGAGTCGACACCGTTTTTTTGGGTGTCGACACCTAAATCAGTGTCAACACCATTTTTTTGGGTGTCAACACCCAATACGGCCTCGTTCAGATGGGTGTCGACACCAAATTTTTTCGGTGTTAAAATTGTAATTTGACACCCTACACGTGACACTCAACACCAAAAATTACGGTGTTACGATCTGTCAGGGTAGGTGAGAGGTAACCCGTAGTTCTCGGAGTAACCGCTAGAAGCCGCACGCGCGCTCGTTTCTCGTAAGCGTAGCGCGAACCGAAAATCTACTTAAACGCCGGAGAAACTCTAAAGAGTATCGCTTCTTGGCCTGTGGCTAAGATCCAAGTATGGTATCTGTTCTTATCAGTTGAATATCTGATATTCTCTCCATGGATATCCCATTGGATATCTGATATTCTCTCCACTATTATCGTGGATGAGCGTTCTAATGCTCACTTTATGTTTAAGATTCAAAACAAATTGAAAAACTTACGTCCCATGGCATATTCGTTTCGACGTAGTGAAGAAATAATTCATTCTATTGATTATATTTTTGTACGAAATAAAAAATGTCGTAGCAACCGCTTAATTGTTTCATCCACACATCTACGGATTGTATGTACAATGATTTCAATAGAATATAATTTTATTTTAAGGATAATGTAGATATTTCGAGAATAGAAGAGCTTTTTCAAATAAAATAATATGTTGTTTAAATCAAATACATTTTCCATTATTTTATAGTGTTGTAACAATCTCATATATCGGTGACACTCCGCAACAGCGCATTTATTTGGATCAACCAATATGTTTTTTTCATTCAATTGGTTTTTTTTTCTCAGTGCAGCAAATAACAATTTCTATGCGTTGCTCGATCGTGTAATTCTCCATGACTAAACCTCAATACTTCGTGATGCCAGTTGTCACAGATTAGTACTCTATAAGTTTGTTCGCGCTAGCCGCATTCTACACTCGGCAGTGTAAACGGAACTAGGCAGTGTCTAGGGAGTGCAGTTTATTTCCTCGCGGGTAAGCAACTCTAGCGCGAACGCGATAGTGTATAGGAAACATGGCGGCGACCTAGTGGGCCACACCTTAACCTCAAACAACACATGAGATTACGGAGTCTCATCTAACCGTTAATGAGATATACCGTGTAACCTCAAGTTTGTTGATCTCGTAATCTGATTACAATGGACGGTGTTATTGAAATTATTAACTTGTACTTGTCATTGCGCTCGTAACGGATGTATTGATACCAGTTTTACAAAGAATGGAGTGTTAACGATAAGATCGTAGAAATCTAAAACCTTCACAAATGCACACGTTGTTGTCAGCATCAACGACTGAGCCGCCTTCTGAATCTCGGAACAGCACTGCTGACTTAATTTTTTGTTCCTTTTCCATGTTAGCTTCTATCATTGACATTATATCTTGTCAATTTTTTTTATCACCTTGATCAATAGAAATTGATAATTATAATACTTTGTTATTTTGAATCTGTATTATTGATTGTTTTTCATAATAATTGAGAATTTGTTTGTTATTGCCTTATACATTTTAGGTTATGTCAATTTTTTATTACCTTGATCGATAGAGATTGATAATTATAATAGTTTGTTATTTTGAACCTTTATTATTGATTGTTTTTCGTAATAAATGAGAATTTGCTTGTGATTACGCTTATATATTTTAGGTTATGTCGTACTCACCTCTGTATACACTCGCTGACAGTTTCGCTGGTTACGGGGTTATTTTAGTAATATCACTGTTACACTTCTCGTGTACTTTTACACTTCGTCAAGATCGAGTGTAGAAAGTCTAGGGGTAGTGGCACGAAAGTGTAGCTACACTCGTAACGCGAAGAGCGGCGCGTAACGTCATTTCCGTTAAAACGAACGCGAAAGTGTACACTCCCTAAAAAAGTGTAGAAAGTGTAGCTAGCGCGAACAAACCTATCGCCACAAAAAAATGGCGCGCAATTCGAAATGTCTGGTCATTTTGAGACACCCTTTAAGTCATGTACTGTCGTTCTTCGATATTTTTTCCCTCTCCCATCGTCTCATTTCTCTACCCCATTTACTTTTTCTTACTCTCCTCGTCCTCGTTTATGTTTGTTCGAGTTTCTCTTCCAATTTTGTCTCTTGATATTTTTTTTCCAACTCTTGCACGAGCTCGTCCATATCCCTTTTTTTTCGGTATTCTCTAATTACCTTTCCTTCGCCCAACGCCTGTCAGCCCTTTCTCTCTGCCCTCTCGCCACCTCGCGAAACAGTCCAGTTCAATCTGTGTCCCTTATCTCCAGTGGTGAGGCCCCGGGGCGCTCAACCGATAGAAACAACCCCGAATACACTCGTTAATGACGAATCCCTCCGGCCTGTCTCTACCCTGTCAATTTTTCGTCTTAATTGCGGGCTTTGAGATGAACGGAGCGTAGCCGTTACAAAGTGTACGGATAAAAAAATTCTGGCTCACTCAGCACGTTTTTTCTTTGATCACGAAAAATCATAAAACATTTCTTTATCTCGGAATAATTTCTGCTTCGTTTTTTGTTTGTCTTGCTTTTATTCATTTCTTACGTATTGCACAGGATTATTTTTCCTTGGGGGCTCGTTCTCATCCGCAGTAGGGACCTGGAAATTAATGTTTCGTTCGTTATGACATTTGTACGAATGATTGTTCGTTTATTATCCGATAGCGAATTAACAATATCGATAACGATTCGAATTAGCGATTTTTAGGCTTCCCTTTTTTTAATTCCTTCAGGGTGCCCTCCCATTTAAGGGGCTATACCAGTGTGACACTTTCAAAAAATCGATTTTTATGCCTTTTTCAACGTTTTATACTTTTAAGAATATCCTGTAAAAATTTTAAGACCGTATCTCTAATCATTTCATCTTGAAAAAATCGATAGTTAAATCTTTAAACGCGTTTTTCTCGAAATGAGATTTTTGAAATTTGCTGAAAAAATTATGTAATATAGGTCAAGTATAGCCAAATATATTCTTAATTTTCCGAAACATTTAATTGAGTACTTTTCTTCCAAAAGATTCCCGAGAATCACACAAATTTTCATCGTTCACCCTGGTATAGTCCCTTGAAAAATGCTCCCCTAATTATCATCTAAAATATTGTTTTTCAGATTTAGGATACATCAAGTTCCAGTAAAGAAATGAAAGTGGGCTATGTACAAGCTGCTCGTTTTCGAGCTGTGACGAACTCCACAAAGGCATCGAAGAAAAAGGAGCAGGACAATTTAGCCATCGAGTGATAGCCAAATTGACCATCTATTATGGATTAGCAATTTGGAGATACTCCCGCTCAGTGGAGGATACGAAGAATGCAGCGTTAGCAATTTTTCATCACGTGTCATCTACTGGTGACGAGCCAATCCATCAACCATTGTCCTGAGGGGAAGAAAGTTGGTGGGAATTACGGGGTGCAGAAGGCAAGGACGAACTCTAATAGTTTAGACATCCGCCTCCAGTAGATGGCAAAGTAATCAAAGCAATTCAACCAGCGTATGAAAGTTTAAGATCCGATGACAGTTGAAAGATCCACTCGACAGTTGTGCTGGAGGAAATACACGGAGCAACCGTAAAAGTTCGAACTAAACTCGTACGTATGAACTATGGCTCCGAAAGTTTAGCATTGTGGTGCAAAAGCTATTGGGATTGCCGCATTCTAACTTAGGGTCAGAGTGGGATCAGTGGCTCGAATTTTTCAGAGGCCTATAGCTGCCTAACCGTTCACACAATCTCAATGAAATATTGACTAAACGTGAGGTGTGTTCAATTGCTTCATTTTGTCAAAAGACACTGAACGGACCAACCCAATAGATATTGAAATAATAACCATTTTTTGAAAAATGGGTTTTGATCCACTGTGTACTTGGGGGTGTACACAGTGAAACACGCCTAATTTCACAGTCAAACAAAATTTTATAATCAAGCAAAATTTGAAGAAAATTACCCCAATCCAATGGGAAGCATCGTAGCCCACCTATTTTTGAGGCGTTACGTTAAACTATAGTTCTTGTGTTTAAAAATTAATAAAAATGAATTAAATTTTTTAAAATGTTTTTCAAGACTATTTATCAAGCCCAACAACTTTTATATTCATATCTTTTATAAAATCCTCAAAAAAAATCGCGAAAAAAGCCTTTTTGTGGCTCCAAAGTGGACTGGCCCCTTAAACGATGCAAAATCGAAACACAAACATGTCATCGTAAAGTTCTTTCATTATGCAATAGAAACGTTTTATTGAAAAATTATATATAACTATTCATAATTATTTGTAACCAAAATAAGAATTTTCGCTTTTTCATAACTATCCGGCCAAGTACGAATTACGCACTATATACAAAGAAAAATAGAGTAACTCAAGAAAAAAATTGAAAACGGTAATGAATGTAAGATTTTCATCATTACTTGGGAGCCATGCCCTCCGAAGCTACCACGGCAGCACATAGGTGAGGCATCGATTCAATAAGTTTGATGATTCTATCTAGAGGGATGTTTTTTCCACGCTTTTTGAACTTTTCCCCACAAAGCAGCTTTATTGGCACAATGTTCAGTTCCTACTCTTCGTTTTAACTCTTGCCACAAATGTTCTATGGGATTCAAGTCCGAAGATTGACTCGGCCACTCTAAAACTCGAATATTTTTCTTGCTAAAAACCTGCTGAAGGAGCTGTGATCGATGTTTTGGATCGTTATCTTGCTGAAAAATCCATCTTCGTGGCATATTCTGACGAGCATAAGGCAGCATTTCTTTTAATATAATATCTCTATACATAGCAGAGTTCATAGTGCCTTCAATTTTAAAGATTGGACCGACGCCTTTCCAAGAGAACGCACCCCATAGCATAATGCTACCTCCACCGTGTTTCACAGTTGGTGTTTGATATCGCGAATCATTTCTAGTTCCGTTTGGTCGTCGAACGTACCTTCTCCCATCATTTCCAAACAAATTAATTTTAGTTTCGTCTGAGAACAGCACTTTTTTCCAATCTTCAACAGTCCAGCTCTGGTATTTTTTCGCGATTTCTAATCTGGCCTTCTTATTTTTTTACTGATGAGCGGGTTTCTAACTCCAACACGTCCAAAAAGTCCCACTTCTGTCAGTCTACGTGAAACAGTACTTTGGCTAATGTCAGCCAAATTTTCTTCGCGTAATTCACGTGCGATCATTGCAGCATTCTTTTTTACGTCTGCGACAGCCTTTCTTTTGATCACTTTATCGACACGATTAGTTGTTTTCCTAGGTCTCCCAGGACAGTATTTATCTTCTAGAGTACCTGTAGTCTTGAATTTATTTATTATATCGTTAACAGTCGATTTTCCAATCGCCAAAATTTTAGCTATTTCACGTGAAACTTTTCCTTCGTTGTGCAACTTGATAACCACTTTACGTATATCTAAAGACGTGCGTTTCGACATCTTGACTGAGTGTTACTGATCGTACAATGCAAAAGGAACAGAGCTCTGAAAGTTTACATGATTTCGCGACTGATAACGTAAACGAAGCGAAGCGAATTATATCTTCTTGGAATTTGGCCGGACATTTATGAAGCAGCAAAACGTGTTGTTTTTGTTACAAATAATTGTTAATCGTTATGAACAATTTTTGAATTACATATTTTGATTGCATAATAAAAGAACTTTACGATGATATATTTGGGTTTCTATTTTGAATCCTTTAAACGTTACTTAATCATAAAATTATCTTCGGCCGGACACTTTTGCATGCAACTGTAGCTGTATATTGTGGGAGAACAATGACTTCGAACATAACTGCGATATAATGTGAAAAAGACGCATATGTATGGGTCATTCCATGTCAAATCGACAAATTTTTTACCTGACCCCCTTTGATTTCGCTGAAAATTTTCTATCTTTTTCTACCCCCCGAAAGTTATTTTTCAGAATTTTTTCAAATTTTTTTTCCCGACTCAAAAAAAGTTATGAATTTTTGAAAAAAACCGCTCTTTTATTTTTAAATTGCCAGAACTTTTTCAAAAATTGACCGTTTGGGAACTTTTTTTTTTCAAAATTTTTGTTTTTAAATGTAGTTTTCGAAAAAAATATGAAAAAATTTTCAGAATCCCAGATATATGAAATATTTTAGTTTTTTTGAAAAAACCGTAATTTTCTCAAAGTCCGACCGTTTTTTTTTTTTTTTTTTTGCTCTAAAAATACTTCAACTAATTCTGCAATGATCCCCGTTAATCAAAAGATGTGACGACAATCGCTTCTAATTTTTTTTCTTGATTATAAAAAAATTTTTGTTGAATTTTTGCTGATTTTATATAACTTTGTTATGAAATTTTTTTTATTTCCTCGTGAAACCTCAAAAGTTGAAAAATAAAATTTTATTGGAGAATTTCAAGTGATTATCGTCCAAGAAATTGTTATTTAAAAAAAAAAATAATTTTTTTCTCTCATTGACGTTATTTTGTCATGTTTCAGTACCAAAATGACGTTAAGTTGTCATATTTCAGTACCAAAAAAAAACGTCCATAAGAGTAAAAAAATAACGTCAATGAGAGAAAAAAATTATTTTTTTTTTTAAATAACAATTTCTTGGACGATAATCACTTGAAATTCTCCAATAAAATTTTATTTTTTAACTTTTGAGGTTTCACGAGGAAATAAAAAAATTTTCATAACAAAGTTATATAAAATCAGCAAAAATTCAACAAAAATTTTTTTATAATCAAGAAAAAAATTAGAAGCGATTGTCGTCACATCTTTTGATTAACGGGGATCATTGCAGAATTAGTTGAAGTATTTTTAGAGCAAAAAAAAAAAACGGTCGGACTTTGAGAAAATTACGGTTTTTTCAAAAAAACTAAAATATTTCATATATCTGGGATTCTGAAAATTTTTTCATATTTTTTTTCGAAAACTACATTTAAAAACAAAAATTTTGAAAAAAAAAAGTTCCCGAACGGTCAATTTTTGAAAAAGTTCTGGCAATTTAAAAATAAAAGAGCGGTTTTTTTCAAAAATTCATAACTTTTTTTGAGTCGGGAAAAAAAATTTGAAAAAATTCTGAAAAATAACTTTCGGGGGGTAGAAAAAGATAGAAAATTTTCAGCGAAATCAAAGGGGGTCAGGTAAAAAATTTGTCGATTTGACATGGAATGACCCGTATACATGTCCACTTTTGAGTAACAGAAAAGGCTCGGTGTACCTACTGTTGCCTCTGTTCCCACTTTGACCCTACACCTTCAACAATGGATACCTAGCGCTCCCAAAAGTCACGGAGGTTTTGGAAATTGACTGTCGACCACGAACAAAATAATCGTCACAGTAGCCTAACACCTTAAAGGGGGAGATACCTTTGGAAAAACTTGCTGATCTTCATGATTTTATTTTAAAAGGAATTATTTCTTCATCTTTCTTTATTTTAGGGCATTTTTCACTACTACTTTTGGCTGTAACATGGTACTTTGTTTTTCATTAATCTTCAAAAACGGCGGACGTATGGCACGGTCTTTTAAACTGCATTTTCAAAACTGGCGTAATAGCTCAGAAACTAATCAACCGATTCTGATGAAACTTGGTATAAATCATTCTAACCTTAGTATCCAGAACACGAGCCAAAATGTTTTCAAAAGTTGATTCGAAAAAAGTATTTTTTATTGCAAAATGAAGGTATTTTTTTCGGAAAAATCAATATTTAAGATTCAAAGCGTACCATTTCATCGATTTCCAACATTTCTCAATTTTCTAAAGGTATTTCCCCCCTTAAGGAGATCCTCTCCTTGGTCTATGCTATTCCCGATTCAGAATGATGGAAAAATCCAGCAAATTTGTTTTTCCGACTCGACGGACCCACGCGGAAATAGTGAAAATGTGAAGTTTTGTAAATCCCAACGTCAACTTTTGTTCGTGTGAATATCGAAGAGAAAAAAAATCTCGCCCGGGCTTACTTGGATAACAGGGCAAGGGATGACACGGGGGACAACACTTGGGTGGGGTGGGTGGACGACTCAGTCTCTTTGGCGTCCGAGGACGTGGCAACGGACAGGGGCAACATGGTCCTGGCGCTATCGGAGGACAACAAGGCGGCGGAACCGGACAGGGCGGTCTTTGCGGAGGTGTTATGCACGCCACCTCCTGGATCCTCGGTGGTAACATAATCGAACACGAGGGTGGCGGCGGCACGTGCGGACATTTCCTATCGGCACGTTCATATTGGCTGGTAACTCTTAATCGTGATTTAGAATCTCAAGGTGACTGCACAAGCTTAAAAGTTCGATGTTTTTTTATTGCACAGTTCTATATCCCAGGGTATAAACGGCCTATAGTACCTAGGTGGATTAAGGGGGGGGAGGTATTAACATTTTTTTTGCATTTTTTAATATTTTTTTAAATGAATGCATATCTCAAGAATATTGTGTCAAAATTTCAAGTGGATCGGAGTAAAATTGACGAAGTTGTGAGTATTTGAGCGTCCGTTGCTCCAGGCCGGGTTGGTTTCTTATCGAAACCAACCTATAATTCATATATGGAAAAAATTGTGAATCGACACGACACTAAAAAAGGAAGAGTTTTGCGTAGACAAATACAGACTAAAAAATTAGGAGTAAAAATATTTTTGTTTTCTTTTTTTAATCACGCCTGAAAAAATCTCACAAAATTTAGGCCTCTGGACTAGAAGACTGCCTAGATGTAAAAAAATCTTGAATAAAACTTTTTCAATAAAATCTAATTTTACTGAAGAATTAACTTGAATTTTTCAATCAATTAGATATGATTGAAAAACTGTATATTTCCCGATTTTTACGTAGAATATGGATATCGAGTGTTAAAGTGGGATCCGTATAGAGATAAGATTCCGAAAAAATATACATTTTTGCGGCACGAAATCGGCTGTTGATAATAAATAAGCTTGTGATAATAAATGAATAATAAATTCTTCATCTTCTTCAGACATCTTTGATGTCTAATAACTAATGATTGCGAAAGAATTGTAGAGGGTGATAAAACTTGGCTCGTACAGAAGAAGAAAGGAAAATGATATTACAAGCAGTCGATGGCACCGATCAAATATTTCAGTTCCTCCATCTCGTTCCAGCACTCCTTGGTATTTCTCTTAGCGCTGTTGCACATTGTAAATAATTCACCCGTACACGAATGGTTGAATTTAAACTTGGAAATTTTGTTCTACGTCCTTTTCGATTACGAATTCATCGGAGGACGGCGATGGCCAGAATTATATTGGAATTTACATCGGACCGTTGCTCGGTGAAGTTTGACGCTAGCCCGTACACAATTTCGATCTGATCGATCGCAGTGAGCGGTGAAAAATGCTCGACAAATGAGAAATGCATTTGCGGCGAAATGACGGTGTTACATACAGGGTTGCAAGTAATGCGTTACTTTTTGTAATTCTTTGTGTAATTTTTGTAAAAAAAATTCCATTCCTGATTACATTAAATTTCGTAATGTAATAAACTTCCATTGCTCATTACATTGGACTTTGTAATGTGAAAAATGTCCATTGCCCGTTACAATGTAATGTGTAATGATATTTTTTGTCATTACACATTACATTGCATTTTGTAATGAAAATGTTTCACATTACAAAATGTAATGTAATGAGTAATGGAATTTGTTTACAGTACGAAATATAATGTATTGAGGAATGTAATTGTTTTCCTTACGGAATGTAATGCAATGGGTAATGAATTATTATTTCATTACCCATTAAAAAAAGTAATGAATAACGCATTACTTGTTCATTAAACAAAGTTATCAGCGAATTTTTATGTAAAATATTTTCCAACCGAATTACGCCCCGCCTTTTTCTTTCAAATTGCAACTTTTTAAATATATTTATATTAAGTATGTGCGAAAAAATGAGGAGATATTGAATGGTTGAGGATAGTGTAAATTGTGACTAGTCGATATTCTTCTTGAAGCAACAGGAAGAAATGAGAGTATCAAGATTAATGTTGAAAAAATACGTATATACTTATCAGTGAGCGAATACATTATTATTTAACGGTCACGCTGACAATTCGTATATCGTCGTAAGGTTTGTCGGTCTTTGGATTCGTTTTCACTTGGCTTATGTTCTGCACTACCTCCATCCCCTTGGACACCCTGCCAAATACCGTATGCTTGTTGTCCAGCCAGGGCTGCGTGAAAAAAAAAATAATACGATTTTTTTACTGCACCGTTTAGGCTTTTGACTTCAAATTGCAACGAAGATTTTGTCAAAATTCCACAGATTGACCGAATGGTGACGATTTTTAGAAGCGTCAGACTGGGCTACGAACTTTTCTACGTTTTTCTCGAAACTATAGAGTCGGGTTGAAGTCCCGAACTTTGAATGATCAGAACGCTCAAAAGTCCGAAAGAATTTTACACGAAAGACCATAACTTTTTAAAGTGTCAAAATTTTCAATAAATCGACGAATTATTTCACGAGTTTTTGTTTTATTAAAAAGTGATTTTACGTCAATTTTGAAATTTGTCTAGACAATGTTATACGTGCTACATCATTTACAGTCAACTGTGTAGACTTTCGCTGGCATAATCTCGACGAACCTTGTCATTTCGGGACATTAAAATTAGGAATTTTAAACCGTCGGCGCATTCGAAGTTCGGAATTTCAACCCGGCCCTCATGTCAAGATCATGCCAGCGAAAGTCTACACAGTTGACTGTAAATGACGCAGAACGTATAACATTGTCTAGACAAATTTCAAAATTGACGCAAAATCACTTCTCAATAAAAAAAAGTTCTTGCAATAATTCGCCGATTTATTGAAAATTTTGAAACTTTTAAAACTTCCATAGCCGAATTATTTCGACGGTGTTAAGATTTTTGGAGTTTTGGTCTTTCGTGTAAAGTTCTTTCGGAGTTTTGATCTTTGGGGTACTATTCTTTCGGAGTTTCGAGCGTTCTGAGCATTCAAAGTTCGGAATTTCAACCCGGCCCCGTCTTGGATTTCGGAACATTAAAATTCGGAATTTTAAACCGTCGGAGCATTCTAAGTTCGTATTTCGAAACCTAATCGACCGATTCAAGTCAAATTGGAACGGAGCAGACTTTATAACATTTTCCATCATAAGACCGGATGGTTTGCGCTATGTTTATTAATTTAAGTCATTTAAGTTAATTTAAGTTTAACTTAAATTAACTTAAAGTTAATAAACTTAAATTTAAGTTAAATTAAATTTAAATTTAAAGTTAAGTTAAGTTAAAGTTAAATTTAATTAAAAGTTAATTAAATTTAAATTTAAGTTTAAAATTAAATTAAAGTTAGTTTAAGTTAATTTAAGTTTAACAATTTAAGTCATTTCAATGCAGACCGAGCAGTGTTAAAAGTTGCAATTTTAAAACCCATTATCTCCCAATCTAAATAGACGACTGTTCTGAAATTTCACTCAAACATGCATAATGATGTGAACAATGTCTGGTTAAAATTTGAACAAAATCTATAGAAATCAAGATTGCGCGCTCACACTACCTTAAGGGGTTACCCCCACTTGCGATTTTGAAAAAATCGATTTTTTTTTATTGCATTTTTTTGAAGTATAAGTATCCGGGCCCATACTTCTGTATGGGCCCGGAATAAATGACTATGTAAGTTTACAAAGAAAATATTTTCTTCGTGTAAACTGAAATTGAAACTTTAAACGCGTTTTTCTCAAAATGGCATTTCTGAAGTCGGAGACCAAGATTACTCGAACACTAATGAACCGATCTTCTTGAAATTTTGCAGGCTTATTTAATACATAAAAATGTAGTCTTTAATCGTTCGATTTTTTTTTCGAAAAAAATGGCCGTTTTATAGCCAAAAAACGGCCGTTTTTTTCCGTTAAAATCGAACCGTTAACTTTGACTGTCCGCCATTTTGTGAAAAATGAATATTTTTTAAAATCCTTCGATTAAAGACTAGTTTATACTTATATTTGACTAAATCCATCCGCATTTTTTTTTTCAGATGATCCACTTCGCCGCAATGTTGGTCACCGCAAACCGTGTGTATAAAAACATTATTTCATTGACGGCCATTTGCCACTAAACAATGTAATATTTTTCAATAAAAAATTACTGAAAGTTCTTCAAGATGTGTTCTTTAAGATGGTATATTGATCGATTAAAAAAGTTTTGTAGTTTTCTTTAAAAAAATTCATGAAAAAGGCCTTTTTTTGCGCTACAAGTGGGGGTAACCCGTTAAATAATAACTTCAAGGTTTATCAATATTTTTCAACAACAAAAACTCGAACTGAGCAACACTTGGTGTTAATTGTGTGTAAAATTTCGAGCTCCACATCTAACTACTCTCGTTAGAAAAAAAAAATGTGAAACCCGTGGATTTTTTTTCGGCCCGACGCTTACGCGGAGCTCTCAAGTTGGCATAAGATTTCGTTTTTTCCATCAATCATTCGTCAACATTCTCCAAAAACGTTTGTAGGCAGCTCAAGGCCTTTTTGCGCGTTTTCGTGTGTCACGAACAGGCTTGCAAATAATGCATTACTTTTTGTAATGCGTTTAGCGTTTTCATTACTCATTAGTTTACATTTTGTAATGAAAAAAAATGCCATCACCCATTATATTACATTCAGTAATGTAACGAATTTCCATTACTCATTACAGAGTTGGGCGTAATTCTGTTTATAAATACGAATACGACTTTGTTCACATCGTGATTTTCATGTGAATATGAATACAAATTTGTTCATACTTCACTTATTTGTATTCACATGCATGCATACAAATACAATTGTATTCACAAATATTCTGAATGTACAAATAAATTCACAGATAAAATTGTGAATATTCACAAAAAATGTGAATATTTACAAAAAATCCTGCGAATTAAAGAAAATTCACATAAAAATCTGTGAATGCAAATGTATTTACAAAAAATTGTAAATACGAAAATATTCACAATATAAGTTGTGAATTTTTTCGGATTTAAGACAAATTAAAATCGAATTCACAATGATTAGATTAAAGTTTACACCAAAAGTGAGTTCTTACTTGATGAGTTCAACACAATGTTTTCTCTCAAAATACGTAAGGACTCACTTGTGGTGTAAATTTTAATATAATTGTTGTGAATTCGATTTTAATTTTCTTCAACTTGAGGAAATTCACAACTCATTTTGTGAATTTTTTCATATTTATAATGCAATATTTGAAACTCACAACTTTCTTTGCAAAAATTTATTTGCCTACACGCAATGTTTTCTCTCAAAATACGCAAGAACTCACTTTTGGTGTAAATTTTAATCTAATCATTGTGAATTTGATTTTAATTTGTCTTAAATACGAAAAAAATCACAACTTATTTTGTGAATTTTTTTGTATTTACAATTTTTGTGAATACATTTGCATTCACGGATTTTGATGTGAATTTTTTTTAATTCACAGGATTTTTTGTAAATATTCATATTTTTTTGTGAATATTCACAATTTTTTCTGTGTATTTATTTATATGTTCAGAATATTTGTGAATACAATTGTATTTGTATTCGTAGTTACAATAAGTAAAGTATGAATAAATTTATATTTATATTCACATGAAAATCACGATGTGAATAAATTCGTATTCGTATTTGTAAATAGAATTACGCCCAACTCTGACTCATTACATTACATTTTGTAATGCAAACAATTGCCATTGCTCATTACATTGGATTTTGTAATGTGACAAATGTTCATTACTCATTGAATTAAATCTTGTAATGTAAAAAATTTACATTCCTCAATACATTACATTTTGTAATGTGAAATATTTTCATTACTCATTACAATGTAATGAGTAATGGAAATTTTTTACATCACAAAGTCCAATGTAATGGGCAATAGAAATATTTTACATTACAAAATGTAATGTAATGAGTAATGGATTTTCGTTACATTACAAAATGTAATGTAATGAGCAATGTAATTTTTTTACATTACAAAATGTAATGTAATGAGTAATGGAAATTTTTTACATTACATTAGTAATGTGAACAAATTCCAACACTCACTACATTAAATTTTGCAATGTAAAAAAATTTCATTACTCATTACATTACACTTTGCAATGTAAAAAAATTCCATTACCCACTACATTGGAGTTTGTAATGTAAAAAATGTCCATTGCCCATTACAATGTAATGTGTAATGAAATTTTTTGTCATTACACATTGCATTGCATTTCGTAATGAAAATGTTTCACTTTACAAAATGTAATGTAATGAGTAATGGGGATTTTTTACATTACAAAATCCAATGTAATGAGGAATGGAATTTTTTACATTACTGAATGTAATGTAATGGGTAACGAAATATTTTTTCATTACCTATTAAGGGGAGATATAAACCTAGATGGTCGAAAAAATCGATTTTTTTGCACTTTCTTGAAGTTTGAGGTCTCCAGAATATCTGGTGTAAGCGGCAAGTTAATATTTCGATAAATAAGCCAGTTACAGCGGAGAAAGTGAAACGTGTTTTGCGGCGCCGAGCCGACACGTTTTTCAAATCGGTACCCAAAATGTCTCGAAAACCAATTAACCGATTGCCTTGAGGTTTTTTGTGGTTATTCTATACACCATTATCTAGTACTTGACATACGATTTTTTCCCGTTCCTTAGTTTTTGTTTTATAGGCAAAACAATAACTAATTTTTGGCCCAAAAATCACTATTTATGTTCAAACGTCCGCCATTTTGTCATAAATCGATATTTTCAAAATCGGCTATGAGAAGTACTAGATTATAGTATCTAATTTAATAATCTTCTTGGTTTTTTTGTTCAGATGATTTTTGAAGAAACGCCAGTGGGTACCGTATACGCAGATTTTTTTACGACGCTCCAAGGATCGTACAATATCCTTGTATATTTTTGATATTTTTAAATAAAGAAAATTAAACATATTTTTGAATGTATATACTTTTAGATAATTAAAACCCCAATCCGAAATTTCAAATAGTTTTCCTTGAAAAAAATCACAAAAATGACCTTTTTCCAGCTCCTAGGTGTATATGTCCCCTTAAAAAACTAATGAATAAGGCTTTTTCATTAAAAATTTCGCAACCCTGGTCATACCGTTGGTGTGAGCGTTATGAAGAATTGGCTGCCGTTCGTATTGGGCCCGGCGTTGGCCATGCTCATGGTGTAGGGTCTGTCGTGTTTGAGATGCGGACGGAATTCATCCTCGAATTCGCCGCCCCATATGCTCTCGCCGCCGGTTCCGGTGCCGCTCGGATCGCCCGTTTGGATCATGAAGCCCTTTATCACCCGATGGAATATGTGACTGTTGTAAAAGCCGTTTTTCGCGTGTACGCAAAAGTTCTCGACGGTCTTGGGCACGTCCTTGCCGAAGAGGGAGACGTGTATGTCACCGAGGGCGGTATGGAGTATCGCGGTGTCGAAGATTTTCTGCATGTTCGTCGCCTCGGTTGACGAGATAATGTCCT
Organism: Ophion slaviceki; assembly: GCA_944452715.1. Lineage (NCBI taxonomy): Eukaryota > Metazoa > Arthropoda > Insecta > Hymenoptera > Ichneumonidae > Ophion > Ophion slaviceki. The sequence goes on along the minus strand of OX101795.1, from coordinate 2,821,606 downwards.
CCTTGGAGGGCTTCTCGTTGAAAACGTCGCGATCGCACTCGGTGCTCTTCGTGTCCTCGGGCTCGCGCCTCGTGAACATGTAAAAGCGATTCTTCTTGTGCGCCGTGCAGAACAACGTTGGGTCCGGACGCACGAGCTCCATCGTCGGATTCTCCGAGGCTTCCATCTCCACCGTCACCGCCGCGGTCGTTTTTTTCGCCTTGCCCTGCAATTTCGCCAGGTCAGAACAGCCGAGTGCGACGTTGCGACTCACCGACCGAGCGTCGCGTATACGCGAATTATCATTTTACTTATTTACATATCGAATTTTTTTGCAACTCTCCCTGGTATTTATTTCGATTTTTTCATCACTGCATTAGGGGGTTATATGCAGTTAAAATTTTCGAAAAATCGATTTTTATTTTAAGGTACAGTAACGGGTAAAAAATCATGTGCGAATTTAACAATTTTTTTTCGTGTGAAAAAGTGATTCACTCATAAAGTTAATTACACATCTATTTAGTATGAATATCAAGCTGGAAGAAAATATATATATATTTTTTTGATGATTTTTGTTTTTTGTTCTGGGTCAAAAATTGTGGATGCTAAATGTCAAGCCGCGGAGGGCCTAAAAAAAGATAACGAAAGAAAATATTAGTAGTCGGCCATTTTGTACATAGAAAAAAAAATTATAGTCTAACAGCTTGATATTCATACTAAATAGATATGTCATTAATTTTATGAGTGAATCACTTTTTCATACGATAAAAATTTGTGCAATTCGCACATGATTTTATAGTCGTGGCCTAAGGCCTTAATTGTTTTTTCGTGATGTACATATATTAGAGTACACACACAGAAAATTTCCTGTCAATCCGGCGAATATTCTCGAAGTTACACACACATTTGTAACGACGTGTCAGAGCGTTCGGAAGTGCTTTTGAAACTTTAAACGCGTTTTTCTCAAAACTGTGTGTTTTCAAGTCGGTGAGCAAGATTTTGATATTTTTTAGTAATTAATCGAAGGTTTTTTCTCACCGATAAATATTTTTCATTTTATAAACAATTTAAGGCCTAAAGTTTTGTCAAAAATCAATTTTTTTTTCTTGAGAAGCCGCCGTTTTGTCAAAAATTATTATTTTGCTTATTCCTTTGATCAAATACAAGATAATCCATTATTTAAACGAAATATTTTTTGTTTTTTGTTTTAGATGATCCAGTCCAGAGATATCGTGCTCACAACATAAAAAATGGTAAAATACGGGTAAAAGTTACCATAATATGCGTACAAATTTTTACGTTAATAGATTTAAAGGTCTTTTTAAGAAAAATTCTTGCAAAATCAATTTTTTTGGGCCTCCTGACTGTATGTAACCCCAAATACAAAATATAAGGTAATGAGTAATGGAGATTTTTTACATTGCATTGCATTAATAATGTGAAAAAATTCCATTGCTCATTACCTTATATTTTGTAATATATTAAAATTTCATTGCTCATTACATTACATTTTGTAATGTAAAAAATTTCCATTACCCGTTACATTGGACTTGTAATGTAAAAAATTTCCATTGCACATTACATTGTAATGGGTAATGAAAATATTTCACATTACAAAATGTAATGTAATGAGGAATGGAAATTTTTTACATTAAAAATTCCAATGTAAGGAGTAATGACATTTTTTTTCATCACAAAATGTAAAGTAATGAGCAATGAAAACGCTAATGTGTTACAAAAAGTAATGCATTATTTGGAACCCTGCTTGGGAATAAAGAACTATACTATGAAATTAAGGCGGTCCTCTAGTTTCTCGGGTCGAAAAAATCGATTTTTTTCTTCATAAATCACATCTACAACATGTGTAGAAAATGTGTGCCAAAGGATTTTTCGATATTCGAAGTGGTTCACAGGTTACGGCCCTGGCACGGAGCAGGTATACGGAGCAGGTATACTTTCAAACGCGTTTTTCTCGAAACACCATTTTTCGAAACGGTCACCACGATATTTCAGAAACTACTGCACCGATCTTGTTCAAATTTATACCGCATCTTTAATATGTTATAAGCCAGCGATTGAACTAGGATTCTCATGATTGCTTCGATAGTTTTTTTTGTACGAGCGAAAAACTTAAGAAAAAATGATTAAAAAATAGAATGTAATTTTCAAAAGTGTATAAAAAAGTCAATTTTTGTCATTTAGAATTCACTCTAGTTCAATCGCTAGTCTTAAATATGAAGATTAAAATGCCGTTTGGTTTTTTGATTTCAGATAAGCAGAACAGCCGCAATCTTGGTCACCGTCAAGCACCTCTTTTACTTGATGTCTTCCTGTCGGCCACTATAACGTTTATTCTATTATATATTTTGACTTCAAAAAATTTGTAAAGCTTATTTAAATGTTAATAAAGATTATGCAAAAACAATGAGATCGATTATTTCGATGCTTTGCCCGTAAAAAATTATTGAAAAAGCCGTAAAAAACAGCCGAGAAACTAGAGGACCGCGTTAAGTTTTCTCGAGAGCTCTAGAATTCGTTAATTACCTGAAACAGGGCGAGATTCATGGGCCGAAAGTTCTCCGGCTTTCCCATAATGCGGATACAACGATTCGTGTACAGATTAACAAGTTTTATGCCAAGCATCGTACTGTACAGGATGAAGTAGCCGGATTCGTCGAAGAGAATATTTCCCAGATTGATCTCAGCCTTGTCGAGTTCTCTCTCGCCCGCCATCCTGTCGATCAATCAATCAAGACCAATATAACACGCGATAATGACTAATACTTGCTCGTGAAAAAAACAATGTCGAGGAAGTGTAGGTTAAAATGGAAACTGATTTAATTCGTGCACGAATTAACGGGAGTTAAACCTCGCCAGAAGTAAACCCAAACAAGTTTACCAAAATGGCAACACTAACTTTATAATTGTTCAATTAATTGGAATGTCGAGGTTGCCCTTTGGTAAATTTGTCAAATCGTTATTAAGGGGTAAGGGTATTTTCCTCGAAAAATCGACAGAAAAATACAACCATTTTTTTGGTGGAAACAGGGTAACCAAAAAAAGCTCGGTCAAGTCCTGCCAGGCGCCATGTTCGCGTGAATGTTTCTCGAAATACCTTCGTCCAAATTCCATGTTGGGCAACTGCTGCGTCATCTGCTGCAACTCGGCGAATCTCTGGAGGGTCTCGTCGTAAACGCGATACAGTTTGCCCGTTAAGAAGTGGAAAACTCGTACCTTCCTGTCCCCGCTGATCGAGGCAAATTTCGTGCCGTTCGGCGAGACCGCAAGCCCCGACGGGTATGTCTTGTTCTTCGCGAACTCGAAGAGATCGGTGTCCAATTTCGACTCGAACCTCACGCATTTTGGAAATTTGTACTCGGACCTCGGCCCCGTCCAGTACTCCAAAATTCCCGCTTTGTCCACGGAGATGCAAGTCTCGAATTTTGGATTGTACTGCAACGTTCATATTCAAATTATATTATTATTATCGTTAATTTTCGTTTAGAGAATGGAATCACTTTTAAAAACTGTTGAAAATCGGTAGCCTGAACTCTGTTTTTGACTTTTTATTTTAGATCAACCGTAGGATAAAATGTGTATTAGGGAAAGAGAAAAATGCATACTTTAAATTAAAAGATGAATAATAATTGATATTTGAGTCGAAGATCTCAATTGAGGCTAAAAAGCAACTGAAAGGTTATGTAAGAATAAACGTAACTTCGATCGAAAGAAAGATGAATTTAAACAATCAGCAAGCTTATTTAAGGAGGTACGGTGATAACCATGCTAGTAAATTTAGAGTCTATTTCACGCCGCAATACCGCCACGTTTTAGATATATGTATATGGCCTATTTTTCGAGAAATATTTTTTAAGTATTGAATTTCGAGTGTCCTATTATTTTTATAATATAGAAACAACCTTAATAATCTACTACTCGACTTCAGTAGTACGCCATATCGTTGACGTTTAGCATCGTCGCATTTTCGGTGGCTGTCATCGGTTCCACGCGCCCGGCTTATTATTTTTTGTAACCGGTTAACATGGAGAATGAAAATACTGTGGAAGTTTATCAAAAGAGTAACGGGATTGTACCTGAAGTCCAGTTTAGAGACAAATGTAGATTCTGACGGACAAGAATTAGAAAATGAAAAGATAATATTGCGATTGCAAATAAAAAAACGTCGCGTTGAAGTTAACCTCAATGTCCAATGTCCAATCTGTCCAAAGTCAAAACATATTTCATCGATTGTTATATTATTTTTCCCTTTCCCAATTTTCACAATATTTGCAGGTATAAAAAGCAACGTTTATTTTATATGACGGTTCTCCCATGCTGAATTTATATATAGATGCGTTGTATAGGTACATGTCGTCAGAAAAATTGAGATGCCTTTGCTGTACGTGAAAGAACTTCAAGTAAATATCGACGAAAGGCCCTTTATAATCCATTAAAAAATGTACGGCTTCGCACGATCATATTTTTAATTCGCGTTGAAAATATCCGATAGATGAATCAAATTTGCGCGGGTATCCGGCGTTGCCACACGTCGAGCAAGATGGCTGCTGTTACGTCACGAGAAGTCTCGCTCTCCGAAAACTTCGGTTTTTGCGACTTTATTTCTAAATTTATTGCTTATTTCTGCGGTGATCTTTCCAATTCAAGGTGCCTTATCGATCACAAAGATTCAACGAACGCAACCATCAGTTTTTTTTACGTGTTTCTTGGCTCCAAGTAGCACAAAAAAATCGATATATGAGAGGACAGGCACATTTTGTCGTCTACGTGTGACTAATTCACCAACTTTAACAATTAATAACTCGGAAAGTGTACGGTAAATCTCGTGGAAACTCCGCATACGCATGGACGGAGGTCTCGACAATGCTATAAAAAAATGGGGCTTTTATCTTAAACTTGCTCCAATCACCGTACCTCCTTAAAAAATGCAATTCACTGTTAAGGCCTTAGGTCACAGTACCGGGTATAAAATCATGTGCAAATTTAACAATTCTTTTTCGTGTGAACAAATGATTCACTCATCAAATTAATTACACATCTATTTAATATGAATATCAAGATTGGAATTTTTTCTTTTTTCGATTCACAAAATGGCCGACTACTCGAAACTTCTCGAAAAAGCTTTTTTCCAATTGGCGTGACGAATAACTTCAACAATTTTCACTCGATTTACTTCAAATTTAAAAGTTATGTTCCTAATTCCATTTCGCAGAGAGGTACGTACGGAATTTCTGATTAATCGAAAACTTAATTTTATGAGCAGTTTATGAGCAGTTGTAACGAAATTTTTCACTGAAAATTCATTTCTTAATGCGAGAAATCCCTTTAGAAATTTCAAAGAGTCCATTTTTTACATATTCCGAAAGTATGATACCCAAAGAATATACTGACCAAAGGAAAACTCGAAATATTGAATATTTGTGGAGTTATCGCATATAGTCTAGAGCGCGGGGACAGCATGCGGTCAGGTAGCGAGTCACATGTTGAAACTTTAAACGCGATTATCGCGAAGCTACTTTTTGAAAAACTGCTCGTGCTGTAGCTCTAAAAGTTATCGACCGATTTGGATGAAATTTTGGGAGGTTACTCTCAGTAATATTATCCGAAGGATATACCTAAAGTTTGAAAGGTAGCGTGTAAATGAATAATTTTTTGGCGTCAAATATGCCGAAAAAGTGGTCGAAAATTCAAACTTTGGAGTAAAAAGGCTCCCAAATTTTCAATTTTGCACTTTTTCATCATTTTTTAGGTATATCCTTCCCCTTAATATGTCAGTAAACGAATGACACTTATTAAATCTTTTTCAGATCAACAGCAAAACAGTGACAACTGCAGCACTTTTCGATGTCGCGGAAAACAGGCGTCCGAAGACCCTTAATAACGCCGCCATTTTGTTGGTCAACCCAAAAAAAAAAAATTTTTACCTTGACAGTTATAATAAACTCATGTCCAAATTTGAAAATGATCATATTATTTTATCCCCTCTAAAAAAATTCCCGAAAAATACCTATTTTTTCCGCTCCTAAAGGGATTTCTCGCCTTAATCGAAAACTTTTCATTTTATGAGCAGTTATAACGAAATTTTTAACTGAAAATGCATTTCTTAAGTTCAAATACCTACAACTTTTGAATAAAACAATATTTTTTAAATTCCGTACGTACTTCTCTACGTATTCTAATGTAGATTGACGACAATTTTTTATTTTCGTTCTGGGTAAAAATTGTGGATGCTAAATGTCACACCGCGGAGCGCCTAAAAAAGAGATAAAAGAAAATATTAGTAGTCGCCCATTTTGTACATCGGAAAAAAATATAAATATTTTCTAACAGCTTGACATTCGTACTAAATAGATGTGTAATTAATTTCATGAGTGAATCACGTTTTCATACGAAAATAAATTGTTAAATCCGCACATGATTTTATACCTATCGAGATTTATCGCCTATGATTTTTATGGAAGTGGAATTTCCGTGTGTTCTCACCTTCATCACGACCACAGGCTTCCTGTGAAGTTTGTCGAATACGTGAAGCGGTCTCTCGGTTCCCTGTCCGTCGTATACGCAAATATTCCCGCTGTCCTGATCGGCAATCGCAACCGCCGCGATCGCATCCCCGGGCGAATAAACCCACTCAACCACCTGAGGTACGTAGTCGAATTTCATCATATTAATCATATCTTGAAACAAACGAAAAAAACGATGAAAATAGTAACAAGCGTGGTTGCCAGACTCGCGCGAGGATCTTCGAACGCCCGAGTTTTGGGGCGAAGCGACGACAGGTATTCGTTTCTTCATTCCTATGCTTACCCAAAGTCGCTTTATTGTTACCAGCTACCTCAATTTCCTCGCAATCGATTCTAAAGGACGAATTGACGCGAAAATCGACAGAATGGAGGGACGAGGCGATTTTCTTACCGAAATTGATGACGTCAAAGACTTTCATAGTTTTGTCGAGACCGACGGTAGCGGCGTAAACGCCGTTACAGCTCGCCGCCATGGATTGTATCGGCATAAGGTGGGCCCTGAAGTGTTTCACGAATTCTATGAGTTCCTCCTGTTTCTTCCAGAACTTGACGTGTCCGTCGCAACTCGCCGTTATCACAAAATTCGTTCTGCGTTACAGGAGATAGTGAAAAACTCAACAATCATTGACGATAAGTATTTGTTTGTATCTGGGCCTGCGCTACTCACTTGGTCATTACGATGTGCGTTACGACGTCTCGGTGCATGTAAGATTTCTCGTAACACTCGCAGCATGGTAAATTGTCGACGTAGACTTGCTCGTAGTCCAAAACTGAAAATTTTCGTGCAGTGGAATGAAAACGTCAACACTCGTCGTTGTGAGCCGACGTGAGCATCGAGTCAATAATAATTGTCAGAATTCGAGGCGGGAGACGCGTTTTTGAGGTTATGTTGACCTAACTTCCGTCGCGCAACTTTGGGTGCGTTTTAATTTGAAAAGTTGGCTCAAAATATGTGAATTAATGCAAATTAATGTTCATTCTTTGTTGATCGATGCGTCAAAGTTCTTTTTTGCCTGGAAAATTGAAGATCTTGAAACGACAGCCGAAGCATCGCGGGTACGCGGATCGGAAATCGTTTTTGCAATGAAGATAAAATTACTAGTGAAATATTATTTTTTTGTTTATAATTGATGATAATTAATAATGATTTATAACAATACCTTTTTGTTTTTTAACGGGTACAGCCTCGGATGGTAACGGACCGACCCACTCGTCTTCACTGTCACTGTCTTCCTTCGATCTCTTATTATCCGCCATATTTCCGCTGTGAACGTTCAAATTTTCGCGAGGTTCTGGATAATGTTCACGAAGAAGAGAATAAATGTCATTGGAGAGCGTTTCACCTTCGAGAACAATATTGACGCGTTCCCGTTCAAACGCTAATCCGTATCCGGCTCTGGCTCTCGCGTGCGCAACAAATTTTCGTAGAATTCGATCTTACTGTACCGATCGAATCAGGCAGAACGACGCAATACCGACTGCCGGTAAGGTAGACCGCCACGATAAAAATGGCATCTTTTTTCACAGCTACAAAATGTAAAAAAAATCCGCCGGTGTAGATGGCAGCACCTGCAAGCCGGTGTTTCCCCGTGCTCGCGCCCAGAGTTGCCAGATTGGGCTATAAACCGCGATTTGGGCCATCTTGGGAGGCCATTTCGCGGTCCAAATTTTTGAAACGCGCTAACGCGTTATTTGGGCTATATGCGAAAATAAAATGGCTTTCTTTGGGCTCTTAGACCATGTAACTACGGGACGCGCCTTGCATAGTTCGCTTCAAACAAAACCATCCGCACATTCTTACAGGGAGTGAGGAAATACACACATACACACAATTTACTACGGTGACAAATTATCATCACGTATTTACTCGCGCACATAAGAAACATATCATCACATAACATAATACAGCACGCTAAGAAAACGATTATACAAAAATCGTGTTCTTTTTCACACACTATACGTATGTGTGTGCCAAACAGAAGAATAGAGGAGCACCCAAGTCGATAACGCAATCGTTAACAACTATTTTGTGGAGGTAACTTTCATTATGGGTTTTAGAGTAATATATTTTATACCTATAAATAATTGAACGTAGTGAATTCATATTTATTAAAATCTTAAATAAAAATATACAATTATACAGCCATCGAGTCATTGTTATGTCATTCACATGGTGTGATTTAAAGTTTGTATGAAATTGTGTCATAGTCACGAAAAGCCTATTATTGTCTCGCTTGAATCCATGGTCACAGACAACACGAATTTTAAATTTACGATTATGAATTGGAGGAAAAGTAAACGTCAAATGTAAAAAAGAAAAACTGTTTATTAATTACGTATCATAAAATAAAAATGCATAACGAACGACCAACATAGAAAAGCACTTTCCTCCAGCCCGATATACTCATATACCCCCGCGTCCTCTTCTCAGCCGACAAGGGAAGCTGAGTTCAACTTGAATCCGGATGATCCGGACCTGCTAAACGAATTATATGTTTCTCTGATATACATGGTTGATTTAGATTTCTAGAGAACGTAAAGATATTTACTTTAATATTCTTATTCGCATATCATATATGAGACTGTGATTGAAACTGGGTGATTTTTGTACTCCTGTAATCTCAAGGAATAAGTATTTGTTTATCTATGTGATTGTTTTAGCCTGCTACAAAATACAGATATTTGATTATGATTGATTTTAAAATAATTCAATTTCTAACTTATATCGGTGCTTTTCCTTCATGACCTACCAAAACCACGAATTTGGGCCATGTGCGAGCTTTTACCGCGCTATTTGGGCTTCGTAAAGTCCCGCGGTTTTTGGGCTACACAAGCGGCGTCTGGCGGGGTTTCGCTCACTACACGTCTGGCAACTCTGCTCGCGCCACGATCGATCTTCCCCGCACGCGCAAAATTCCGACATGGAAATAACGTCGCGACGGAAGTCTCCGAGTCGCCATATTGATATGAACAAACATCGGCCCGTGGCCGGGGACGAAATAAAAAGTTCATACGCGCTCCAAACATTGCCGTTGGTTTAAAAAAAAGCCCCCGAATTTTTCGACGATCTCAGAAACAAAAATAGGTTCGCAAACACGAAGGCGAGTCAGCTGTGGAAATGAAGTCTCGAGGCTTCGCTCACGTGGCGCAGATAACTTGGATTTGCGACACGTTGCTAAAGCGGCCGGCGCGGCGGCCTCGGTGGAGGTGGAGCAGGGACGCGTTGAGTATCCGCCCTGAAGTTGCGGCGAAACGTGTGACAACGTCATCCAGAAAACGACGTAATAGAACGCGACCATCCGCGATATTTCAGGGGAGCCAATCAGACGCGAGGAAATCTCGCAACAACAATTTATTTCGTCCAAACAGCCGACGAAGAATGCTCGAAAATCACGAACACTCGTCGACGATAAAAGCTCCAAAATAAAAAAAAAGCCCAATTAGCCCGCGAAAATCATCGACGATTAGTCCCGAGGTCGAAAAACTAAACGCCGAGTATCTCAATCGACGAGATCCCATCTCCCGATTGGCGCAATTTTTCGCGAGATGTCGCCGCGATCGTTGGTGAAAAAAAACGGCTACGTTCGACGTTACTCGCGAACGACGAGAATTGCCGTTGGCGCGGCTCTACTCGTCACGCGATTGGGCGCTTTCGCTCAACTCTTGACCCCCTCCCACGCGCACTGAGACTTTCGCTGCGCTCGGCCAGCGTCGCGGCCCCTCCCCCCTTCCCCCACCGTGCCGGCCGAGCATCGCTCTCGAGTCTCTTCCTGAGGAAAACACCGTTTCCCGCGGCCCCCATTGCCACAAGTCGCGTCGACGAGGAAACGTGCAGCGGACGAGTGAGGAGAGAGAGAGAGAGTGTGAGAGAGAGGGCGAGAGAGTGGAAGAGAGTGGAAGACGGGAAAAAGAGGAAGGACACGAAGTACATCACGTTTATTCGACATTATCGCGAGGACTTTTTCAGAGGTGAGTGTTGATGAAAAAAATCAATCGAAAAGAAAGAAAAGAGCTTTTTTTGTAAATTTTCGAAACGAGAAAAAATGTGCTTCTCCGGGTAGTCGTCGATAAACGTGCGCTCCCCTCCCTCCCGAAAAGGATATACGTGCATACATCATATCTATATATCCCTACACGCATCCATTGTGTTTTAAAAACGCGCTGTGCCAAACTACGTGAATTCGATTATGCCATAAGGCGCTTCGTGAAGTTTTTTTTTGTTTTCTCTTGCTCTAGTGATTTTCGGCACGTGCTCCTAAAAGGTTATTTTTTAGAGACAATTTTTTTGCTCCGTCGAGCTCTCGATGCTCGCGGACTCGTCGCTCTCCGTCTCCGTCTTATTCGCGTTAACCTCGTGCACGCGATTATTCCACCATTTTGACGATAGCTACGCCGGTCGGCTACCCCACAGTGCGCTTTTTTGCCGCCGATCCTACCGACGAACGAAATACGAGAGTTCCAGAGAGAGATAGATAGATAGATAGAGACATAGATCGCGCGCGTGCGAGTGAGAAAAAAGATCGCGGTACGGCGTCATTCTCGGATGCCATCTTAGCCGAGAGTTCCCCCTCGAGAGCCGCGCGGCGTACATTCTCGTCCACGAGTGTGTGCGTGAGAGACCGGAAAACTTTTGAGGTATCGTCAGCATGCTTTTACATTTCGCCATACGCGAATACAAAATAATTCACGATTTGTCGCGGTTTTTCGACTGTTTTTGCGTATCAATGCACACGCGTATACGCGGAAAAATATAAACGCGAGAGAATGTACATTGTAGGGTGATGGGCCGATCGCATTCGGGGAAAATAGTGGAGTATGAGAAAAAAAGAAAACACGTGCTGATTTTAACGGCCCTCGGTCGCGCGGCACACGAGATGCCATTTTCTCACGTCGCCACGACGCGAGAATTTTTCTTCTCGACGCGAAGTTCGCGATCGGGTGAAAAATTCACACGCGTAGTGACACTTTTTTTCGCGTTCGGTCCGGTGGACCTGGGCAACGCTTTTTTTCGTCGGTCGCTTTGTGGCTCTGTGTCTTTCTCGGTGGCACGATGCTGGGGCGCTTCGACGAACCGCCGCATTCGGCGCCTCGTGCGATGTTTGCACAACGTCGATTCGCAAAACGATAAAATAACGAGAAAAATCAAGCCCGCGAGCACGATTTACTGTTAATATGATCGTTCTTATTATTGTTATCGTTGCTTCGGACGAGGATACGGACGATGTTAGCGTCCATGTATTTTCCTTGCGCGCGCATAGGAGTATGCAATTTCCCCCTCCCGTGCGATTCGCAATCTCGCGTACGCCAAATTTTCCATTCTCATTGTTTTCTCCTCACCGTGTGTATTTTGCGCGAATTTTTTTACAAAAAAAAATTATTTTTCCGGGCGAATTCGAGAGACGCACAAGCCAGGCCCCCCTCCTTGCGCTCTGTATCTCGCGCTCTCTCTACCTCACGCACTTTTTCTCGCGTTCGCGAAACGACGCGATGACGATCGCGACTCGCGACATATGCTGGTTTTTCTTTTCGACTTCCTCGATCATCGAAAAGCGTTTTTCAGATTGATGATGAAGGATGATGATTTTAAGTCGAACTGCCGAACTTTTTACGAAAAATTGCGAACTGAAAAAATCGTCTCATGGCGCTTTGTGGAGATTATGCGCCGGCCACATTTCTATCTAAACATTTATACACTAAACTGAGATTCCACAAGGACGATAAAAACCATCATGGAAGACGTTTGAAGAAAATATTAATGATGAAAATTGGAAAAATGCGACTAGCTGGAATTTTCGTAGTCGCGACGTTTTCAGAGAAACTGTCGATAAATCTACGAAAATTGCGCGAAATTTTTTCATTCCATATCGTTGGGTACAATCCTTTGTTTGTGACTTATTTTTATTAGTGTCCCCACAAAATACGGCCCGGCGCGAAAGCAATACATTAAAACACAAAAGAACGCTTAAAAAAAACATTTCGATAAAAATAAAGTAGTTTTTTTTTACGTTAATATTTATTTTATATTTTATTGCTCCAGGCAAAGCACTTCCTCAGTTTGTGTTAAAAAAAATATTGTTATTGATTATTATTATTATGATGATTAAAAAATATTAATTGCCAAATCCACGATCCGCCGGAACTCTGTTGATTCGCTTGGACTTGAATATTTTTTCCATCAAAAACGATTCACTCGATCGACTCAATCGGATCGAAGTCAAAAGTCAAACTCATCAGACCGATCAGGGTTTGAAGGAGAAAAACATCAGTTTGGATTTCGCAATCACTTCTGGATTTACCGTATCGTTTATTGGGGGATTATCACTTTCGAGGCAATTATCTCTGCTTGAACTTGGGAGTTTAATCTTCTCTGGGCGAGGAAAAAAAATGCTCCAAATTACTTTGATTTTGGGGAGTGAAGTGTTGGAGTCGCTGACACGCGGGAATTCTCGAACAATATTTTTAAAGCTGTTGGAATATTAATGGGGAATGTTTAGAAAAGTTATGGGAAATATTATTGAAGTAGTAAGAGCGGAGGCTGCGATGTTGAAGTTTGCACAGTTGAAATTCAAGAAAATTCCTTTTTATTTATTTTTCCTTCATTTTCTTCATCGCTCAAAACCTTATCCTGCAAATTTGGGCTGCGGATTGCCCATGAGGATCCTACGAAGAGTTTGGGCTTTCTTCGTAGCTCAAATTTGGCAAAAAAAAAAAAACGTTTGGGTTACCAAGCCTTCGTTGCGTTGGAACGAGTCGAAAGTAACCGAAGAGTGGAGCGAGGTGACGGCTTTGACTAAACGGAACTTCAGGTCGAGTAGCTTCGGAGCGAAAGAAAAATTGGACATTATTTTCTTGATTTGTTTCATGTCCTTTCTCGTTTTTTTCCCTTTATTGACGCCCCCGAATTTATTTTTTATCTGATGCTGGCTTAATGAGCTAGCTGGTACTTTTTCCATTCCTTCTAGAGGGAGCGGTGAGTAAAAAAAGCAAAGTTCACATTGTGAGCTTCGGAAGTGAAATTTTTGAGGACACTCGAGGTGCACATTTTTTACCTCGCATGATATCATTTTGTAGGATGAAGTTCAACAATATTTGTTACGTTGATTAATTCGACCATTGTTATTTCATTTTCATGGCAAATTGTTGAATAAAATACGAAACTATTCAAGTATCTCAAGTATCGGAAAAGTTATGCAGTGAGAATGTTTTTTTTTTTTTTGGAAATTTCAATCCCCCTGAATTGTGAATTCAAATCCTTGGGCCGAATTTCGCCGAAAATGGATCACGACGGTTCTGCGACAATATTATATTTGTGTGCAAAAAATTATCCGGATATTCAATATTTTTGGAAAGTTACAGTACAAAGACATTTTTTTTTTTGAACATTTGAATTCTGTAAAATTTTAACGTTCCGCAGAGTTTGATCCGAATATACGTCGTAGAACACACGATTTACGTGGCGCTGAAATTTGCATCGTTGGGATGCAACAAAATTTTTTGATTTTCTTCATTTCTTTAGTTTTATTATCTTAATCTTTTTTTGCCCCTTTTGGTTATAAATTTTGAATAAGGGTCCTCGAAAATGTTCCAGTTAGTTAGTAGTCTAAAAGTTAAAAAAAAAAACAAAAAATCGGTCGTACGCGGAAAATATATTTTCGTTGCAGTCTTGGTTACAGTGTGCAAAGGAATTTTTATAAAAAATCCAAACACTTAAAGTCGAATTTTAGTAAATTCGTTTGAATGATAAAAATTCACATAGAAATTCAGTCGGGTAACTCGAAAACATTTTTCGTGAACTATGGATCCGTCGACATTTTATTCACATGTCAATTTTCGACATTGTGGCACATTAAAAAAAAATTTGTGCTGCGACGACCCGAAAATCAGGATTATTAAGAAAATTAATTTTGAAAGAACAACTAAGATGATTGAAACATCGTTCCGTCATTTTTTCGCATGTACATCAACCAAATTTTATTTTGAAACATTAATAATCGAAGAAGTAATAAACATTCTCGTAAAGGACCTTCGAGCGAGAAGGGCTCAACGGTGTACTTGATTTTGACGACCCAGTTGAACTGAAACAAAAAATTGTTATCGTGCTCCAATCATTTTAAAAACTCGATTTTTTGACGAAAAATGACTTCATTATTGTTAATAACAAATGCAAAAAATGACAAGAAAAACGTCGATTAGACTAAACTACTATTACACTGAACAAGTGTACCAAATTTAAAGCCATTTCGTTCATTGGATGTCGAGAAATTGTGTACGCCGTTTCGAAAAACGAGTTTAAAGTTTTACTAGCAGTTCTATCGTTGTAATCATAAGTTTACCTTTGATACACAAACTACATTGGCTGATTGGAAAAAATCTCGATTATCCATGGAAAACAAAATACTCATATACAAAATAGCACTCAAACCAGTGTGGAGTTATGGTATCCAACTTTGGGAAACGACCAGCAAATCCAATGTCGATATACTTCAGAGATTCCAATCTAAAGCTCTGAGAACAATTGCTAATGCCCCTTGGTATGTCAAAAAAAACGATACACAACGATCTACGAGTGGCATTTATAAAAAAAAAAAGACGGCCAAGCAATTAGCAAACGGTACGTGGAGAGGCTCCAAAACCATCCGAACACTAGCTCGTGGACTACTAGATCGTCGTGGCGAAATAAAAAGACTCAAACGTGTTGAGGGGTTATATACAGTCAGGAGGCCCAAAAAGATCGATTTTTCAAGAATTTTTCTTGAGAAGACCTTTAAATCAATCAATCAATAGAGTTTTATTTGCATAACTTTAAAAAAGTTTTTTACAAAACTTATACAATGGCAGACAATATATCTTTAACAAATCTTATAATCTCTCGGAAGTTCTTTAAATCTATTAACGTAAAAATTTGTACACCTTATGGCAACTTTTAACTGTATTTTAACATTTTTTATTTGTAAAAATAATTATTTTGAAAGCTGCTATAGCTGATTTCCGGGAGCACCTCTAAAAGCGTCTAGCGGTGAGCACGATATCTCTGGACTGGATCATCTAAAATAAAAAAACCAAAAATCGTTAATATAATGGATTATCTTGTAATTGGTCGAAGGAATAAGCAAAATAATAATTTTTCAAAAAATGGCGGCTTCTAAAAAATAGATTTTTGACAAAAATGTAGGCCTTAAATTTTTTATAAAATGGAAAATATTTATCGGTGAGAAAAAACCTTCGATTAATTACTAGAAAATATACTTGAAAATATTGTGTTAAAATGTGAGACTGATCGATTCGGTCGTTTCCGAGAAATCTTGCTCTACGAAAAAAACACAGTTTTGAGAAAAACGCGTTTAAAGTTTTAAAAACACTTTCGAACGCTCTGACACGTCATTATAAATGTGCGTGTAACTTCGAGAATATTCGCCGGATTGACAAGAAATTTTCTGTGTGTGTACTTAATATATGTACGTTGCAAATTTTTTTAAATCGATTTTTCGAAAATTTTACTGTATATAACCCCTTAAGCCTCCCGACCTCACGAACTGTGAAAATCCCTAACAAACGCTAGGTAGAATGTCACTGGACACTATAATGGGCAAAACAACCTGATAAGTGACAACCGAACTATCGAATGTCCCCATACGGGACAGATTGTAGTTACAAATAAACCCACTAAAAAAAGCTTTGATCCACAATTTCTGCACCGTATGTTGGACCCTCCTCTTCAATTTGAGTTATCTCAAGAAACAAACGAGTGTTCGTCATTTTCGCAGTACCCCTTGAAATCTACAGCGTATCGCCGAATTTGAGTAAATTCATTTAAAATATAAAAATTCCCCGGGTAACGGAAAAACCGTAGAAAACTTTTCGTGCCCAATATAGTCGTCGAAATTTTTGCAACTGTCATTTATCAACGTTTTGCCACATTGTGACAAAAATCTCCATTAACGGGGTCGTCTAGTGTGAAAGTCGTTTTTTAATGCTTTTTTGGGGATTTTTTTTTTGACAAACCATTAAAATAAAATAAGTTATAAATTGAATATCATTTTTATTAACATTTAAAGAAACTTTGTGAATTTTTTGAAGTCATTATATAGAATATAGTCGGAGATACACCGCCCAACAGGAACACATATATAAAAAGAGGTGCTCCACTGCTGCCATGATTCCGACCGTTCTGCTTATCTGAAATAAAAAAACCAAACGCAATTTTAATCGTGAGACTTGAGGCTCTACATGAAACTAAAATAAAGTTAGAATTCCAAAATAATAATTTTGGTTACGCTTTAGAAAAAATTCAATTGTTCGTATTTTTTGGGGTCTATATAGCTGATAAAAGGAAACTAACGAAGCAATCTTAATTATTTGAGTTCAGCTTGTATATATGTACTAAAGATGCTGTATAAATTTGAGCAGAATCAATCAAATAGTTTTTGAGATATCAAGGCAGCAGTTTGAAAAATCGTGTTGTGAGAAAAACGCGTTTGAATGTTGTATATAATTCATAATAATAAAAAAATGGTCTCACCATCAATCTGCTGTGCCTGGACCATGTGCCTTCCTCTTGTTCAAAGAAGCCATGCAAGGCCGTTCTCTCTTTTGATCTGACACACTAAACGACCCCAATACAATATCAATCAGAAATAAATTTAAAAAAATAAAGTTCGCGTCGGACGTTTATTTGTGCTCCCCAAAAGTATCGAGAAATTTTGTTTCACGCCGTGGCCTGACGGAACGGAAATGTTTCGCGAATGCC
This sequence comes from Ophion slaviceki, assembly GCA_944452715.1. Classification (NCBI taxonomy): domain Eukaryota; kingdom Metazoa; phylum Arthropoda; class Insecta; order Hymenoptera; family Ichneumonidae; genus Ophion; species Ophion slaviceki. The sequence goes on along the minus strand of OX101795.1, from coordinate 2,804,338 downwards.
CGATTCGACGAAGCAACATTTTTCGGGTGTTCGGATCGACCGGGACGAAAGAAATCAATCGGAGGACGATGCTTGTTTCGCAGATCCATAAAAAATGAGTTCGAGCGCGTGTTACAAATGCAGCCGAATGGGCCATTTCGCCAGGGAATGTCCCCAGGGCGGGCCAGGGGGCACGAGGGGAGGAGATCGCGGCGGTCGGGGCGAGCGCGACGGCGGCTTCACCAGGGGACGCGAGAAGTGCTTCAAGTGTAACCAGTACGGTCACTTTGCGCGCGAGTGCAAAGAGGACCAGGACCTCTGCTATCGCTGCAACGGCGTTGGACACATCGCGAAAGATTGTCAACAGGTAACGAAAAAAAAAACTAGCCCCGAATTTGCCTTCCATCTTTTCATTTTCCAATCGTACATTTTCTGAAATGATTTTTGCAAGGTATTCACGTCGAATAATTTTTGCAGATTTTTTTACATTTCCTTTGTTGTCATTTTATTTGTGCAAGTGAGATTTGGAAAACGAGTTTTTAATCATTTTTGTATTAAAAAGAAATGGACTTTCGCAAGTCAGGTAAAAATATTCGCACTTTTCTCGAGATTCTTCCTTTGTAATTTCATTTGGGCGAGGAAAGTTCTTTTATCGATTGCGAATTCGTATTTTCAATTGGTGTTTGTAAATCAACAGGTGTAAATACGAATGTTGTTTTTGCCTGAGCTTTTCATAATAAAACACTTTTTATATTGATTCTGACAAGGTTTGGATGTCTCGTTTATTTTAGAGTGGATTTTTTTCTTTTTCTTTCATCAATGTTCATAAACAGAAGGGAAAACATTGTCATTACCTTTTTCCCGAGCTTCTTGTCCTTTTAAAATTCATTTTCGTGTTATTTCGATTTATTATTTATTTTTTCAATTGTCTCTCGCGAATCAACAGGTACGAATACTATTGACTTTTCTCCGAGCTTTTTGCTTTCTTTTTGCCGTCACTTTTGTGGATAAATTTTCTTATCTGCTTGTTCAATTGAATTCAGTGAATCCGGAGGTCAAAATAATACTCCCTTTTTTCCTGTAGTCCACTGTTTGTTTACGTGTGCAAAGAAATCTCTTTTGCTGATTTTCCATCGTATGTTTAATTGATTTTCGTATATTGCCAGGCAAAAACACTCAATTTCTTCTGAATGTCTTGTTCCGATATTTTCTTTCCGTCTTATTTACATTCATGCGTTATTTTCTATGATTGAATCTTCGTTTTATTTCTCTTTCGAGTTGAAAAAATTGTCGAACGGGCAAAAACGTTCAGAACCCCATTTCGTGTTTCTCGCTTTTGCATTCATTTTTGTAACTCCAACTAGCTCGGCGCCGAATTACACCGCGATTGCATCAGCGCTTTTCCTGGACGAAACATTCTTTTTTCCGAATTTCAAGGGCCGGGTTGAAATTCCGAACTTTGAATAATCAGAACGCTCAAAACTCCGAAAGAACTTTAGACGAAAGACCAAAACTCCGAAAATCTGAACACCGTCAAAATAATTCGGCTATGGAAGTGTTAAAAGTTTCAAAATTTTCAGTGAATCGACGAATTATTTCAAGAATTTTTTTTAATTGACATGTGATTTTACATCAATTTTGAAATTTGTCCAGACAATGTTATACGTTCTACATAATTTAGAGTCAACTGGGTAGACTTTCGCTGGCATAATCTCGACGAACCTTGTCATTTGGGGACATTAAAATTAGGAATTTTAAACCGTCGGCGCATTCAAAGTTCGGAATTTCAAGCCCCGGTAAATGACGCAGAACGTATAACATTGTCTAGACAAATTTCAAAATTGACGCAAAATCACTTCTCAATAAAAAAAAATTCTTCAAACAATTCGTCGATTTATTGAAAATTTTGAAACTTAAAACTTCCATAGCCGAATTATTTCGACGGTGTTAAGATTTTCGGAGTTTTGGTCTTTCGTGTAAAATTCTTTCGGAGTTTCGAGCGTTCCGACCATTCAAAGTTCGGAATCCAACCCGGCCCCATCTCGAATTTCGGAACACGAAAATTCGGAATTTAAAACCGTCGAAGCAATCAAAGTTCGGAATTTCAACCCGCCCCCGATATCATTATTGTAAGTCGAAAGCAAAAGGAAACGAACAATTACGCATTGAAACAGGGACCGGAGATGAGCTGTTACAACTGCAACAAAACCGGCCATATCGCCCGTAGCTGCCCGGAGGGTAGCAACGACTCCGGACGCTTCGCCTTTCAGAGTTGTTACAATTGCAACAAGACTGGTCACATCGCCCGCAATTGTACGGAATCGGGAGGCAAGATCTGCTACGTCTGCGGAAAAACGGGTCACATAAGCCGTGACTGCGACCAGGAGGACAGGAAGTAGACGAACACGAGATCAGAGACGCAAAAACAACAGCAACATGCAACAACAATACGAGAAAAAAAAAACAAACAAACAAACAAACAAGAACAGCAACAAGTTGAAAAAAAAAACAAACAACGCCCCCTCCCCGGAATATCGTGTGCCGTGCTCGCTTAACGATTTAAGAATAATAAAAGGAATATAATAATATTAATAATAATAATAATGCCCGTTAACCGTAAAGAAAAAAAAAGCGCGCGCCCCCCTTTTGCCCCCTGAGAAAAGTTAAGGAAACGAGAACAAAAAAACAGCAAAAACGTGTGTTTGGAGAACCGACGACGAATAAACGGAGAGAGAGAGATTTCAGGTATCGTAGAAGCTAGGTCGGAGACGCGTGACGACGAACCCTCCGTGTCTCGCACAGTACGCATTTGCAATTCGCTGAAACGTGACGACGAAGAAAGGAGTTAAGAAATAACGTAACGAGATCCTTGGAGAAAAAGAGGGGAAGGAACGAAAAGAAACCGTGTACTTCTCGCGTCGTTCGAGAATCCTCCATCTCTCTCGAAATCTCCCGCTCCCTCCCACCCTTCTCCACGATCGCTCCCTCTCACAACTCGCGAAATTTTCCCTTTTTTTCTCACGTCCTTCCCAAGGTGACACCCTCTCGACCGGAGCGCACGCCCTCCCTCTCAACCCTCGCGCCCCCAAAAATCGCCGGGTCCCTTTTCCCTCGGTTTTTCTCGAACCCTCGAAATTTCGCGACCTTTTCCCGCGGACGTTTCTTTTTCGCTCATTTTCCCCGGAACGCCGATAAGCGATCGCAAAATTGGGGCCCGAAAACGAAGGAAAAGGAACTCGTTTTTTTCGCGACCCGACGCGAGACCAGGCGTGCATAGGGAGAACGAGGTAGAACGAAGGAAAAAAAAACGAAAAGCGGACAAAAAAAACAAACCAGACGAGATATTGCATTTTTTGTGCAACTTCATTGAGAGAGAAAAAAACAAAATAACGTAAATAAGAAAACAATCAACGCGCGCGCGCGACGAGAAAAACAATAGCGGGGGGAAAAAAGACGAGAATCGTGAACCAAAAGTTAATTTGATCGATCGGCGCAGCGCGCGGTTCGACAAAATGGGAAAAAGCTCTTTTCTCCTTTTTTTTTTCTTAGAAAGAAGAAAAACACATACACAGAAGACTGAAACGAAGGACAGACTCTAGGTTTTCTTAAGGAAAAGGAAAAAGCAGAGGGAGAGAGACAGAAACAAAAAAAATAGAACGAGACGTTAGGAATTGTAATTATGTGAGCGCGTAGCGAGAGAGAGAGAGAGAGCGCGCAGACATGGCCATTTTTTTTTTTCAAGGCCTCGTCCAACATCCGCGCGTCTCGCGAAATTCTCTCGAAAAATCAGAGAAAGGAAAAAGTTGAAAAAAAACGAGAAATTATCCCCCTCCCCTAGCTGAGTCGACGAACTTGCAAAATTGCGGACGAAAGAAGCGTATAAGGAAGATAGAGAAAGCGAGGTTTGCGAGCATGTTCCTGGAATGCATACAAAAGAGGATTTAGTAACGTCGTGATTTGCTTAACGTGTGACGATTTCACAGAAGAAAAAAAACGATTTCGATTTCGTGTGAGACAAAAAAAAATGCAATTTGGGTTTTTCCGATGGAACGATTGAAATTTCACTTTCCGACCAACTGAATTTGGCGAAACTTTTCCGTTCTCCGTTTCCACAATCATCGTCAATGCCCTTTTTTTAGCCCATTCGTCATCACACCTTGAGTAAAAAAATACATCGTTACTAGATATATATGTATATATGTGTGCATCATGTGTATATACATATATGTACACATGCATGTGTGCAGGAGCCGTATTTTGTACTGTAAAAAGCTAGGTCTTATACTCTGGTCGTTGCTGGTTAATAATTCCAAACGATATTCTCCTATCCGTACATCATGGGCGTGTATTTAAATGTAAGGCGACACGAGAAAAATGACAAAAATGTAATTTTTCTTCGTCCATTATCGAGCAGACAAAATCGATACCCTGAAAAATTTAATATCTCTCTCTCACTCTCGCTCTGAATGTTTTTTGGTTTTTTTTTTTTTTCGATAACCAAATATCGTAAAATTACGCAAAACGTGCAGACGAAAATGCCCCTTGGCCGCTCCCTCCGATCATTTTCGAGAAACTTTTTTCTCCATCTTCAATCCCGCCCCCACCTCCTTTTGTTTTAAGATCGATGAAGTGATAGTACAAATTCGTACTGCGGATTTTTGTCAAGAAAAAACTTAAAGAAAAAAAAAAGTATGAAAATACGAAAACTAAGAGGGAAAGGAGAAAGACATTGAAAAAAATAACGAGAGGGGTGAGAGAGTCAGTGTGGTGGACTTGTCCAATAATTGATAATAGTTATCTAGGCATAATGCAGCATTCACGATTGTATTTACGGCGTTATATGAGTATGAATAAATTGACTTTTAACGGTCTAACAGGCAAGTCACGATAATTGCGCGTATGGCGAAAGAAAAGAAAGGAACGAAAGAGAAAAAAAAATGAAGTCTGCACGAGAAACCGAACGATATTTCGCTCGTTCGCGATGATGACATTTTTTGGGATTACCAGCAACGACGAAGTGTGTAAAATTCTATTTGTCGTCCTTTCGTTGTCTTTGCCGAATGCTCGAGTCGGCCGAAAGGCCTTAGCTTCGTTTTTACGGTTTTTTACTGGGACAACTTAGGTGCGTCCTTTGCAAAACGATTTTATACGCTCGATGATGAAGAAGAAATCAAACTGAGAATTAACGAAGACGAGAGGGAGAGAGAAGAAGATGTGGACGAATCGTTAACGAAGAGATGCGAGGAATCATTGTGTTTCGAAATTTGGATCGCAGCCTTTGATGTTTCCTCTACCCCTCATCATGTCCCGCTTTCGTGAAATTACAAGCGGGGAAAATCGAAACGCATTTTTTAATCGAGTTTACGGAAACCATTTTTTAACCCTTCGTTAGGCGCTTGGGGTCTCCAAAGACCCCAGTCGCACAATTGCCCAATACTGCAGAGTTTTGCCACTCACTTGGCAATCCGTTCGAAATGCCGAGAGCGTCCTCGTTGCAGGACTTTTGGACTATGAGAATTTTCGGTGCACATGCCTAAAGTTCTTTTCGATATCGAGAGATGCAGCAGCGTCTTGACGCCAAGTAATAACAAAAATCCGACGAACACGCCGCGAAGGGTAAACCGGCCAGTGAATGTACAAATGACACTGGGACTCATATTGACTGGAAAATCAAAATATGAAAACTAGTTTTTTTCAATTGCTATAGCTGGCAGAAATTATTTTTGTGATGGAAAAGAATATTCGAAGTGATTGCGACATTGGAGGAATTGATAAATAAGTAGCGAAATGACTCAATCGCCAGTGAATGGACACTAAAGCATAACGATTCATTATCCATTTTTATCAAATGCTCGATTTGGAAATCACTGTTGCACAAAAATTATATTTTCATACCTATGAGTATCATGTTTATTACGGTTTCGTAGAAAGTCCACAAAGCATTTTGTCATGTTAACGTGGCATACAAAAATACCAGTTTGTTTCGACAGGGAAATAGAAAATTAAATTTTGTCAAAATTTAAACAACGAACTAAATGATTTTTACAACATTTGATGAAATGTACATTGTTATCTCTTAACAGGAATTATGCCATTTTTAGCAGAATAATTAAATTTTGTCCGCTACTTTGAGAATTATCACAACGAAGCCTACATGTCCATTCACTGGAGGAGGTTACAATCAGGGTTGCGTAATTTGTAATGAAAAATTAATGCATTATTCACTATTTTTTTAATGGGTAATGAAAAAATATTTCATTCCTCATTACATTATATTTTTCAATGTAAACAATTTCCGTTACTCGTTACATTGGATTTTGTAATGTAAAAAATCCCCATTGCTCATTACATTATATTTTGTATTAAAAAAAAATTCCATTACTCATTACATTACATTTTGTAATGTAAAACATTATCATTACAAAATGCAATGTAATGTGTAGTGACGAAAAATTTCATTACACATTACATTGTAATGGGCAATGGACTTTTTTGCATTACAAAATCCAATGTAAAGGTTAATGGAATTTTTTTACATTACAAAGTTAATGCAATGAGTAATGGACGTTTTTACATTACAAAATTTAATGTAATGAGGAATGGAATTTGTTCACATTACTAATGTAATGTAAAAAATCTCCATTACTCATTACAAGGTAATGTGGATTATTATTCGTTTCCCATCGGGTCAGATCGACCCAGTGCAAAACCCGCTGCCCCTAATGGGAAACGAATAATAATCCTCATTACACTAATGAGTAATGGAGATTTTTACATTGCATTGCATTAGTAATGTGTAAAAAATTCCATTGCTCATTACATTACATTTTGTAATGTAAAGAAAATCCATAACTCATTACATTACATTTTGTAATGTAAAATATTTCCATTATCCATTACATTGGACTTTGTAATGTAAAAAACACTTCCATTGCCGATTACATTGTAATGGGTAATTAAAATATTTCACATTACAAAATGTAATGAAATGAGGAATGGAAATTTTTTACATTACAAAATCCAATGTAATTAGTAATGGCAATTGTTCACATTACAAAATGTAATGTAATGAGTAATAAAAATTTGTTACATTACTGAATGTAATGCGATGGGTAATGAATTATCTTATTACAAAATGTAAAGTAATTGGTAATAAAAACGCTAATGCATTATTTGCAACCCTGGTTACAATACAGCACCAGTGAATACACATTTTTTATTTTCACCTGTTCGAAAAATTCGCAAAAAATTAAAAACTGACTATCTTGAGTAACACAACTCATACTTACCTTCAAAACTCATAAAAACTTTTGTTTTCGTCTTTAAAACATCCAAGTACTGTGCACAGCTGTATCGTAACAAACAAGGAACATCCCGCAGGTGACACCCTTCGATTTTGTTGAAATTTGGATATGTTATAAAGCACCGAAAAGTAAGCGATACGTTTTTTATCGGCGGAAAAACGGTTTTAAGGGGGTGAAATCACCCCTCGAAAAAGGGCATCTCTAGGGGTAACATAGCAGTTTTACACACAAGGAGTCCACCGATTTTAATGAAACAAAAACAAAAAATCTTATCCGAAGCAATGAAAAATCCACTATAGTGACATTGCAAAAAAAATTAAGGGGCTTTTCGGTGCTTAATAACATATCCAAATTTCAACAAAATCGAGGGGTGTCACCTGAGGGATGTTCCTTGTAAGATGCGCGGGGTCTATTTTTCTAGTACCATAAACTAGAAAAATTCCGCGTGGCGTCAAAATTCGAAATGAAACTAAAAATTCGGTTTTACCCGGACCTGTGATTTTTTTTTTGCCAAACCATAGTGATTCGAGTTTTTGCCGACGATTCATATTCTCAACTTATTTTAGAGATAAAGTAGCTGATGTCCACTACTGGTCAGTTTATCCTACCCTTTATACAGCAAGATTGCCCTTTACTTGCCATTAAAAAAAAAATATTACATCAACGGGACGCGGTCCCCAGCACTGGCGTCACGAAAGCTCATGTGCCTAATGAGGGGTTAAGTACGGGAAGAAAAAAACGTTCGACACGTGCCATTTCCGTTGAACTTTTTCTTCTATTTTCTTGGCGAGTATGTCGAAGTTCTTTTGTTCCCTCGAAAATTCGAGTTCGGTAGTGAAAAATCCTTCCCTTCTGTGAAACTTTTGATAAAGGCCGAGTACTAAACTAAAAAAAATTCTTCGGCGCCTTCGGGAAAAAACGAACACCGCCCAATCCCAAAGGCTCGCGTATCGCTACGTATCGAGAGAACTAAAGAAGGCTGCGCAAACAGCATCGATGTATGTTTTTTTTTTTTAAGTTACTCTAGGATGCGAGTTTGTGCGAAAAATAAGACGAAAAGGTGAAGAAGAGGAAGAGGAGAGCTACAGAGGTGAAGGGAAGTGGATTTGAGACGTGTAGTTATGTTTTTTAATTGAATTTTTGAAATAGAAATGCGTACGGAGAGACGGGTGTTTTTCTTCCACCTGCCCTTGTGCCTTTTTTCAGCAAGATTGACGAGGACATTATTGTTTCGTACCGGCGGACTCACTTCTGGTTACTCTATTCCTTCGTATCGAATCGTCTTTGCTCAAAGAATAAATCTTGATTTTCTTTTAGAGACGATTAAATTTGAAAGAAAGTGCGAAGCATCGATGCCTAATTATCGCTCTACAAACGTTCTTTAAATTGTTTCGTTCGGAAGGTTGTGAGGTTATGTCGCATTCGCATGCCGCCTCGAGGCTGGAGGAGTACGGGAAATAAGATCGCTAGTGGATCTTCTACGTTTCATTTCAATTCTACCAATCCATTCGCCAATTACACGAATGTGTAGTAAGAATTACTACGGTTATATTTTGTAAAAGTAATGTCCAACGGACTCGTACAGTATGGTAATATAAAGTCTTTTGTATTATGGCAATAATGTATGGTTTCTTAAGGAGGTACGGTGATTGGAGCGAGTTCAAGATAAAAGCCCGATTTTTTTATAGCATTGTCGAGACCTTCGTCGATGCGTATGCGGAGTTTCCACGAGATTTACCGTACACTTTCCGAGTTATTGATTGTTAAAGTTGGTGAATTAGTCACACGTGGACGACAAAATGCGCCTGTCCTCTCATATATCGATTTTTTGTGCTACTTGGAGCCAAGAAACACGTAAAAAAAACTGATGGTTGCGTTCGATGAATCTTTGTGATCGATAAGGCACCTTGAATTGGAAAGCTCAACGCAGAGATAAGCAATAAATTTAGAAATAAAGTCGCAAAAACCGAAGTTTTCGGAGAGCGAGACTTCTCGTGACGTAACAGCAGCCATCTTGCTCGACGTGTGGCAACGCCGGATACCCGCGCAAATTTGATTCGTCTATCGGATATTTTCAACGCGATTTAAAAATATGATTGTGCGAAGCCGTACATTTTTTAATGGGTTATAAAGGGCCTTTCGTCGATATTTACTTGAAGTTCTTTTACGTAAAGCAAAGGCATCTCAATTTTTCTGGCGACATGTACCTATACAACGCATCTATATATAAATTCAACATGGGAGAACCGTCATATAAAATAAACGTTCCTTTTTATACCTGCAAATATTGTGAAAATTGGGAAAGGGAAAAATAACATAACAATCGATGAAATATGTTTTGACTTTGGACAGATTGGACATTGAGGTTAACTTCAACGCGGCGTTTTTTATTTGCAATCGCAATATTATCTTTTCATTTTCTAATTCTTGTCCGTCAGAATCTACATTTGTCTCTAAACTGGACTTCAGGTACAATCCCGTTACTCTTTTGATAAACTTCCACAGTATTCTCATTCTCCATGTTAACCGGCTACAAAAAATAATAAGCCGGGCGCGTGGAACCGATGACAGCCACCGAAAGTGCGACGATGCTAAACGTCAACGACATGGCGTACTACTGAAGTCGAGTAGTAGATTATTAAGGTTGATTCCATATTATAAAAATAATAGGAAACTCGAAATTCAATACTTAAAAAATATTTCTCGAAAAATAGGCCATATACATATATATAAAACGTGGCGATATTGCGGCGTGAGAGACTCTAATTTTACTAGCATGGTCATCACCGTACCTCCTTAATATCTTCGGTGCGTAACGAGGAAGCGCCGATATACGACTTGCAGCTCGACCATGCGTTCTTGTGAACGGTTCCGCATGGACGTTCTCAAGAACGCCGAACCCCTTGCAGGGCCTTCATCTGGTCCTTTGTCGTCTAGGAAAGACGTCATCCAGCGGCCACGTGCCTCTAGTGTTTACAGTCTCGTACTGCGTGAGCCCGTCTCCGATAACCGCCTTCTCGGACGAAGCCGGAAAATGTTTACTTCGAATGTAGGAACGAAAAGCGCAAGCCGAAATAATATTGGACGAATTTACGGTTGGAAAATCCTTTAATGAGAATTCCGCGGATTATGGCCGCGATCCGCGAGCATGGAATTCGATACCAACATCGTAACCTTAAGCATTCGGGAACACCCATCCATTTTGTCATTTTAACTCTTTTAATACGGCGTGTAAATCTTTAAATACGGCGAAAGGGTTTAACCCTTTTAATGCAGCATAAATGATCCCATAACAACGCATAACGTCCCAGCCGTAATTTCAAAAAATTTCCAGACGGACAGCAAATTTCCCGTCATGTGTGAACGGGTTAAAAGGGTAGCTTGCAAATGCATAGAAATCGGTGTAAATCGTGTGACAATAATTCTCTAATTCATTGTCAATCGTACAAATTATATCGGTAAACTTGATATTTTTAAAATGTTTTGCAGGTTATGTCCTACCAAGTTCCGGCAAATCAACCAAAATCAAAATTGGTTGGTTTTGTTCTAAAGATCGTCAAGCATCGAATGAAGTAATTGCGCATATATGTATGATTGTATTTCATTGTATTACTACTTATTTGTAATCAACATAAGGGTAATTCGATTCCGATTCGACTGGCCGGTGCTCATCTGAGGAACTCGATGGGCCTTCGGAACATCGAACATAACCTTGTTCTCGAGCAGATGTTCCGGACCAATTTATGTGATTCGTGTATTATTTATTGTTTTCGGACACAGGCTTGCTCTTTTAGACGTCGTTGGTCTTGTACAATGTTTTCGTTACCTGATTAAGGCCTTAGGCCACAGTAACGGGTATAAAATCATGTGCGAAATTAACAATTTTTTTTTCGTATGAAAAGGGATTCACTCGGAAAATTAATTACATATATATTTAGTATGAATATCAAGCTGTTAGAAAATATATATATATTTTTTTCGATGTACAAAATGGCCGACTACTCGAAACTTCTCGAAACAGCTTTTTTCCAATTAGCGTGACAAATAACTTCGACAATTATCACTCGATTTACTTCGATTTTAAAAGTTATGTTCCTAATTGCATTTCGCAGAGCAGTACGTACGGAATTTCTGATTAATCGAAAACTTTTCATTTTATGAGCAGTTATAACGAAATTTTTCACTGAAAATTCATTTCTTATGTTCAAATACCTACAACTTTTGAGTAAAACAATATTTTTTAAATTCCGTACGTACTTCTCTAGGTATTTTAATATAGAGTGTTTTTTATTTTTTGTTTTAGGTAAAAAATTGTGGATGCTAAATGTCACGCCGGGGAGCGCCTAAAAAAAAGATAAAAGAAAATATTAGTAGTCGACCATTTTGTACAACGAAAAAAAATATGTATATATTTTTCTAACAGCTTGATATTCATACTAAATATATGTGTAATTAATGTTACGAGTGAATCACTTGTTCATACGAAAAAAAATTGTTAAATTCGCAAATGATTGTATACCCGTTACTGCGGCCTAATGCCTTAACGTGTCCGCATAAGCTTGAATTAGAAGAAATAAAAAGCAGGTCGATTTTTCATATATCTTTTCTGATAAGAGTTTTAAGATCGCGACAAGACCTGCGCAACATCAAATATAATGTACAATTTCGAATAAAATGCTTTGAAAAAAATTGAGTTGTTACGTCAAACATGTATAAATATAACTGCGAAATACTAACACTGTAGATTTAATCGTTTCTCTCAATTTAATTCGCAAAAAATCACCAATAAAATATTTTTTTTAAAAAAAGCTATTATTTAATGTACTAAAAAGTAGAAAATAATTTTTTTCACCAGGTCACCTGTATGTGACTATGAATAAAAGCTTGGACCGCTCAACTTTTTAAATGATCAATAAATTCGATCAATTCAGTTTCATTAACCGTATTGAATTTGGCCCAATAGCAATTAGAGAAATGATTATCACGTTTAGAGTTAAAGTTCCAGGATTTTTATTTAAGAAATCTAAGGTTGTTTTACAGTAAATTGAATACAGTTGATATGTTAACGGATTTATGTAAATTAAACATTATATGTCTAAATTTTGAGCGCCCCGAGCTTTTATTTATAGTCACACAAGGTGACTTGATTTAAAAAAAGGATTTTCCACTTTTTAGTACATCAAATAAAAGCTTGTTTTTTTTACATATAAATCGTTTTCTACTTTTTAGTCTTCGATTTTTCTAGTCCGTCGTTACTAGTAGGTTACTAGTTTGTATGTAAGGAACACGGAATGCTTGTAAAAAATAACAAATACCGTATTTGGAATTGAGCTTATGGCTAATTGCTGCATATAAACTTTTCATATACAAACACAGTCGGCTGCAAATTTGTTTGTATGCGTTAGTGAGATTTTATATGGATTAGATATCACTCATTTTACATGAAAAGTTGAACATTTTGTGTGTGTGTGGTGTGTGTGTGTGTGTGTGTGTGTGTGTGTGTGTGTGTGTGTGTGTGTGTGTGTGTGTGTGTGTGTGTGTGTATTAGTTGAATCATGCATCGTTACCTTTGAGATGCATGTTTGCAACATTTCAGAGCTCTAAGTAGTCGAGAAGTGGGTGAAATATCGATTTCTCCATTTTGCATTTCACAGAAAGTCAAGTGGAATAAAAGCTTGTAAAATGGGTGTTCACGCTACAATACGGCCTTAAAGGGATTTTGGATAAATTCGATACCGTAATTACAACGCGGAAACCATCATTGCATCATCCAACACTCCCTTGCTTGCTGTTCGTATTTTTTTGTTCACTGTAATGGGCCAAAGGAAGAAGGAAAGGAAGGAAGAAAAGTCGTAAAAACGAGAAAAATTCGTGTCTACATTTAACAGCCCGGTTTTACACAAAGGTGGGCGCTATAGCTAAGAGTTTTGTGTAATCCGCGCCCTTGGAGTGAGTCTTCTCCTTTAAAATGGTTCGTAAGACGTGGGGAATGGGCACGTGAATTCTCGTGCCCAGCGGCGAGCCGTTGTCGTCTATCAGGACAATATTGTTGCTGTCGAACCTTGGTACTTTGCGATTTTGTTTCTGCTTCAAACCGACAAGGATGCCTTTCTTCATTTCTCCCTTGATCGCCACGAGAACTCTGTCCCCTTGGAAATAGACAGTCAAGATGTCAAATTATTCGACAGCCTGGCTGCGTTGACGCAGGCTGCCGGAATCCACAGACGTCATACTCCAGAAATGACATACCAAAAGTGTTGCGCTTAAGAACAACTTGTTGGTTGTTTTTCTTGGTCTTGAGAGATCGTCAACAACCTCAAGGGTCTTGATGATCTTACTTTTTAAAAATCGATCTTCATTTTTCAATAGTTACATACAAATTACAACTTTTCTTGTGAAATTGAAATTATTTTCAAAATCGACATTCGTCAACGACTTGTATTTTTGTTAACTTGAATAATATGTTTGGGTTTGTTTGGGTTATTATTTTTTCCCGAAAAATGGAAAAAAAAATTTCCCGAAAAATGGAAAAAAAATATTTTTTCCCGAAAAATGGATTTTTTTTTTACATCGAAACTCGAAAACAAAAAAAGCTCGTTAGAAAAAGCTTGATCGATCATCTTTGAATGTCGCGCTTGACCTTATATTTAGATCCTCACCCAGGCATGGAATATCATAAAAGGTATTTAATTGTTTATTATTATTGTATAAATTTTGGTATTATCATTATTTTTGTTTTCTGGTTACTATTATTATTATGAATTGCATTTTATTTTGTGTTCATTTTGACGCAGTTTTTTTTTCATGAAGTTTCATGTAAAATGAAAATTGCATTCACGAGATTTCATTGTAGGAATCTTAAAGAATTCGGAATGATCGTTACGAAAACAGATTGTTGATTTACTAACCGATATATCCAACACTGCGTTTGTTGTAGACGTGAATGCACCTTGGTGGTTTACCCTCGAGCATAGCCTGTTTGCCGATTTCACTGTTGTCCACGACTCTTAAACGCGCGAGTTTCCTGATTTCCTCCTTCGCTACGGTCGTGTGAAAAGCACGAGACGCGATGTTCACGAAGAGACGAGACGAGGCCATTATTCGCGCTCTTTTATTTCTCTATTATTTAACTGCAATGCATGAAGAATTTTCGAAACCTCGATATTTGCATACGATAGGCCGGGAAAACAAACGTTTTTAATTCTCGACAGCGAACTGTCGACACTCGACAAGAATGTTGAATATCGTGGAAAAACTTACGTTGACTATGAGAAAATTTTGAAATACGAATGTTATTTTGCGCTTCGGATGTTTTGGGGTTTTGGATATTGGAAGAAATTCGGTTTCGAAACTTTTTGTGAGGTTAGAAATTGTTCGAGATGCGTAGGAACAAGAAGACGAGAGACGGGAGACCGAATTTTTATCCAAGCCTTGAGTTTGAGATGGGACCAAATGTGACCGCCGGCAAGCAAAGTTGCCAGTCATGTAGTGAGCGAAACCGCCGCCAGACGCCGCTTGTGTAGCCCAAAAACCGCGGGACTTTACGAAGCCCAAATAGCGCGGTAAAAGCTCCCATATAGCCCAAATTCGTGGTTTCGGTAGGTCATGAAGGAAAAGCACCGATGTAAGTTCGAAATTGAATTATTTCTTTAATTATTTTAAAATCAAACAATCAAATATCTGTATTTTGTAGCAGGCTAAAACAATCACATAGATAAACAAATACTTATTCCTTGAGATTACACGAGTACAAAAATCACCCAGTTTCAATCACAGTCTCATATATGATATGTGAATAAGAATATTAAAGTAAATATCTTTACGTTCTGTAGAAATCTAAATCAACCATGTCTATCAGAGAAACATATAATTCGTTTAGCAGGTCCTCTGCATTCGAAATTTGAATCTCTGGTACATCAGTACTCTTTGGCACATTCTTTTGGGCAGGGACAGGGCCGGAGTCCCGATCATCCGGATTCAAGTTGAACTCAGCTTCCCTTGTCGGCTGAGAAGGAACGCGGGAGTATATGAGTATATCGGGCTGGAGGAAAGTGCTTTTCTATGTTGGTCGTTCGTTATGTATTTTTATTTTATGATACGTAATTAATAAATAGTTTTTCTTTTTTACATTTGAAGTTTACTTTTCCTCCAATTCATAATCATAAATTTAAAATTCGTGTTGTCTGTGACCATGGATTCAAGCGAGACAATAATAGGCTTTTTGTGTCCATGACGCAATTTCATACAAACTTTAAATCACACCATGTGAATGACATAACAATGACTCGATGGCTGTATAATTGTATATTTTTATTTGAGATTTTAATAAATATGAATTCACTACGTTCAATTATTTATAGGGATAAAATATATTACTCTAAAACCCATAATGAAAGTTACCTCCACAAAATAGTTGTTAACGATTGCGTTATCGACTTGGGTGGTCCTCTATTCTTCTGTTTGGCACACACATCCGTATATTGTCTAAAAAAGAACACGATTTTTGTATAATCGTTTTCTTAGCGTGCTGTATTATGTTATGTGATGATCTGTTTCTTATGTGCGCGAGTAAATACGTGATGATAATTTGTGGCCGTAGTAAATAGTGTGTATGTGTGTATTTCCTCACTCCCTGTAAGAATGTGCGGATGGTTCTGTTTGAAGCGAACTATGCAAGGCGCGTCCTGTAGTTACATGGTCTAAGAGCCCAAAGAAAGCCATTTTATTTTCGCATATAGCCCAAATGGCGCTTTAGCGCGCTTCAAAAATTTGGGCCGCGAAATGGCCTCCCAAGATAGCCCAAATCGCGGTTTATAGCCCAATCTGGCAACTCTGCCGCCAAGGCGTCGCTGCTGGCCACGGTCTTACATACAGGTCTTGCAACGAAGCTAAATTTTCGTGGTGGGGGTAGGCAGGCTTATCGGCTTCACTTTTCGATTCACTAGACGCCGCTACGCGTCGCTACGAGTAAGGGGAAGTAGTTTCCCCCTTACCTCTTACCGGCGAATGGGCCCAAGGTGTTTACGTATGTTTTTGTGGCGCGATTGTCGAAATAACCTTTATTTGCGACCATATACCAGAAGGTTCTACGCGATTTACCGTGATACATTTTTTATCGTGTTTTTACGCACGTGTGCATTTTTTTTGGTAGTGTTTGCGAAAAAAATGCGAAATGGCCAAGGGTTGCGCGGTTCGCAATTGTAAAACGGGGTACAAAAATTGTAAGCAGAAATGCTCCGTGTTTCGCGCGCCCAGAAACGTCGAACGATACAAAAAATGGCTCGATGCTATTCCGGGACTGAAAGAGTCTCAGTACGTGTGCGAAAAACATTTCGAAGAACGATGTATTGTGAGACATTGGAGAAAAAAGGATGCAAATGGTCGTAATATGTGCTGGTATGAATTAATGTATTCAAAAAGGTTTCAGTTTTTTTTCGATGAAAGTAGTCATCTTTTTTTTAATCAACACATTTTTTTTATTGGTTTCGTATATTATGCAGTTTACACGACAGTACGGTAAATTAAGTTAGGGCAAACGGCGCATGCGTTGCGGTCAGGAGGGAAAAGGACCGAAGAGCTAGGTCTATCTTCGTCGCACCACTACTTTCCCTTGCCGTCACGCACCAAGCGGCAGAAATCGGAATAAAAAACAGAACCGCTAAGGGTGCCTACCCCCACTACCGCCGTTGTCATACCTGTAAGACCGTGGTCGCTTGGGAGATTCGAATTATTGGACTGCGCAGTACTCCATTGCGCACGGATCGGACGATTATCAGCGACGCCTAGGCGGCGGTCACATACAAGCCCAGCTCCACCCCACAAGTTCGGTCTCCTGTCTCCAGTCTTCTTGACCATGGCCACGGTTGCTATGATTTGTGTATGTTATCATTACGAGTGAGCGTCTTCAGCTCAACGATCGTTAATCGTGCTTCAAAAGCCAAACACGAGAAATGTCAGAGGAAATTGCCGGTCAGTGTTGATATTCCGTCACGAATTACAATTGCAACGACCTAGAAGCATTTGATCGTTTCAGCACCACGAATAAAACGTAAATCATGTTTTTTTTTCAAACCGATTTAGGAAGTCTGTCGGATAATTTCCGCACTATCTCCATGGAAAATGTTGGCTGCAATTACGAGATCTGCAAGGGGGACTCGCCCTTCGACGAAATAATCGGTCACATAGAAGATCTCCTCATAGGTACAGCTATGATTGGAACGTTGGTTAAACGTGAAAATGCAGTCTTATTTTTTAAGCGGTTATTCCAGAGGACGAATTTCAAAGAGTGCAACAAACATTTCTCGACAAGTACTGGAAGGTTTTTGAACCTATGGATGAAAACAAATTAATTTACATGGACATTTTCCAAGAGTATGTGAGTTTCTCGACAAAAATATGTACGATTTTAATGGTATTGGAAAGAATCACAAAAATGGTCCAACTTGTTTCAGAACAACGCCATTGAAAGTTACATCGAGCGAAGTTTAACCAAATTAATGCCCTCTTTCTCGATGGAATCTTTTTTGAACCGACTCAGGTAAAAGTTCCTCTATCCCTCTGTCTTCTGGACCATAGCAATATTTTATTTTATATTTTATTAATATCTTATTTATATTTTTGATAATTTTAAAATATAAATTTTATATTTTGAAAATTTTAAATATAAATATTTTATTTTTTTGAAAAGGTTGAATCTTGAATTTGAAAATTCTGAATTTCAAAAATTTTAAATATGAATATTTAATTTTTTTGAAAATTTTGAATTTTGAAAACCTTTAAATATAAATAGTATAAATTATTAATAAGGTAATAATTAATAATAAAAATATTTTATTTTATTCTCTACGCAGGGAAAAAAACCCCGAGTTGGATGGTGAGGTCTTCGAGGTATTGTCAACCTTCACAGACTTCGTAGCCTTCAAAGAAATGTTCCTGGACTACAGAGCCGTAAGTCATGCCGGAAGCAAATCCACCAAATTTCAAAACCAAACGCCATCTTTATTTTGTAGGTGAAAGAGGGAAAAGTCCAAGATCTCAGTGGCGGAATATCGATCACATCCGTCAACTCAAATAACTGCAGCACCAATACGGCAGGGTAATCGAAAAAAAAAAAAAAAACATTCGAAAATTCCGTCCCACTGTATACTTGGAGCCACTCGCTTCAAATTAATTTCACAAATAAACAACGCATTTGATTCTTACCTTGGTTATTTTCACAAAATCGTTTATTTAAAAAAAAAAAGTTTTCGCGCGATACTCGAGGCCTTAGTGCATGAGAATTTCCATCTGCACGAGTCTGCTGTTAGTCTCGTTGGGCATACGATAGGGCAACGTGCCGGCGAAGCTCGTCAGAGCCCTGGCTTGTTCCCTGAGGTCGCGAAGCTGTTGTTCCCGGGCGATCTCGTCACCGGGTTCGGTGGATCTCAGCTTTTGATACTGCTTGTACAATATAGTCATAGTTGCGAGTAATACTTCGGACAGTGTACCAGCGACTTCCGGTGAGACGCGTCTCAGAGCCGTAACGCGCTCGTCCACTTCCTTCACGTGAAGAGGAAGCAATTTCGAGTCGGCGATTGTCTGCAACGATCATGTCGAAGATATACTAAACAGGGTTGCGAAATTTGTTATGAAAAAGTAACGCGTTATTCATTACTTTTTTAATGGGTAATGAAAAAATATTTCACTACCCGTTACATTACACTCAATAATGTAAAAAAATTCCATTACTCATTATATTTTGTAATGTAAACAATTTCCGGTACTCGTTACATTGGATTTTGTAATGTGAAAAATTTCCATTACTCATTACTTTACATTTTGTAATGTGAAACATATTCATTGCAAAATGCAATGTAATGTGTAATGACAAAAAAATTCATTACACATTACAGTGTAATGGATAATGGGCATTTTTTTACATTACAAAGTCCAATGTAATGGGTAATGGAATTTTTTGACATTACAAAGTGTAATGTAATGAGTAATGGAGATTTTTTACATTGCGTTGCATTAGTAATGTGAAAAAATTCCATTACACATTATCTTATATTTTTCAATGTGAAAAAACTCCATTGCTCATTACATTACATTTTATAATGCAAAGAAAATCCATGACTCATTACATTACATTTTGTGATGTAAAATATTTTCATTACTCATTACATTAGACTTTATAATGTAATGTAATGAGGAATCGAAATTTGTTACATTACAAAATTCAATGTTCTGAGTAATGGCAATTGTTTGCATTATAAAATGTAATATAATGAATAATGGAATTTGATAATCCTCATTACATTGTAATGAGTAATGGAGATTTTTTACATTGCATTGCATTAGTGATGTGAAATAATTCCATTACTCATTACCTTATATTTTGTAATATGAAAAAAACTCCAATGCTCATTACATTTTGTGATGTCAAATATTTCCATTACTCATTACATTAGACTTTGTAATGTAAAAAATTCCATTACCCATTACATTGAACTTTGTAATATAATGTAATGAGGAATGGGAATTTGTTACATTACAAATTCCAATGTAATGAGTGATGAAAATATTTTACATTACAAAACTCAATGTAATGAGTAACGGAATTTTATAATCCTCATTACATTGTAACGAGTATTGGAGATTTTTTACATTGCATTGCATTAGTGATGTGAAATAATTCCATTACTCATTACTTCGTAATGTAATGTAATGAGGAATGGAAATTTGTTACATTACAAATTCCAATGTAATGAGTAATGGCAATTGTTTGCATTAAAAAATGTAAAGTAATGAGTAATGAAAATGTTTTAAATTACAAAATTCAATGTAATGAGTAATGGAATTTTTTACATTACTGAATGTAATGTAATGTGTAATGAATTTTTTTTCATTACAAAATGTAACGCATTGTGTAATGAAAACGCTAATGCATTGCAAAAAGTAATGCATTATTTGCAACCCTGACACAAAATAAGCTGGACCCGAAAATAAACACGTCCAATTGGCCGAAAATAATTGGATGCACTTACTCTCATGGCGCTTTGATACTGCTCGTTGTGGAATTGATCGAAAAACACCATCAGGTCTCGGAGGGTGTAAAAAGCGGCAACCAGTTCGGCCGAGGCTTGTATGGCGACGCCCTGATATCTGAGACTAATTTCCGTAGCGGCGGACTGAAGCCGCGATCGCAGAGAACCAGGCGCGTCCTTCTGGCTCACCACTTGGGCAAGTAGCATACACATGAGGCTCAAAACTTTGTCGTGATTGCCGGCGAGGTCGTACATTGTGACGGCGTCCTCAAGGAGGCCCTTCCGGTAGAGTGTCTCCGCGCAAATGTTTATCACGTCCTCGGTATTTATCTGGAACTGATCCAACATACCGGGCAACATACGCCCGCGCTCGATTCTTCCCACCAAGGCCGAACGAGCCTCCGGAGAAGCTTCTACCGCCATCTCGGCGGCCGACGCCGCGAACATGTTTCGATCTTGCGGATCCTTCATGCATCTAGGAGAGACAGAAAAATGAGATTTGGAGCGTTCGGTTTACCTGGGAACGTTGAAAAACTAGGGAAGCTTTTTTTTTTAAGGAGAGATATACACCTAGATGGTCGAAAAAATCGATTTAGAAGCTATGAACATTCCATCGACCGTAGAAGACCTACACTATGGGCCTGGTATCGATGATTCCATGTAACTTGACAAATTTCATGATTTATTCATTCCCAAATTTTCAAACGCGTTTTTCTCAAAACCACGTTTTCCAAATCGGTACCCAAAATTTCTCGAAAACCAATGAACCGATCGCCTTGAGGTTTTTTGTGGTTATTCTATACACCATTATCTGGTACTTGTCATAGGATTTTTTTTCCGTTACTTAGTTTTTGTTTTATAGGCAAAATAATAACTAATTTTTGGCCCAAAAATCACTATTTATGTTCAAACGTCCGCCATTTTGTCATAAATCGATATTTTCAAAATCGGCTATGACAAGTACTAGATTATAGTATCTAATTTAATAATCTTTTTGGTTTTTTTTTCAGATGATTTTTGAAGAAACGCCAGTGGGTGCCGTATACGCAGATTTTTTTACGCCGCTCCAAGGATCGTACAATATTCTTGTATATTTTCGATATTTTTAAATAAAGAAAATTAAACATATTTTTGAATGTATATACTTTTAGATAATTAAAAGCCCAATCCGAAATTTCAAATAGTTCTCCTTGAAAAAATTCACAAAAATGACCTTTTTCCGGCTCCTAGGTGTATATCTCCCCTTAAGCAAAGATTTTACGATATCTGTGGCCCCTAATTCTGACCACGCCGCCTTCATATTCGACCCAAAATAAGACTTTTCTTCAAGAGTTGTTAAAATCGAATTTCGTCCCTTAAGGGGGTTAAACGGGAGTGTTAACGTTTGTATGATAAAACATGTTTTTTAATCAGATTTACTTGAAACTTACCACATTTATTCTATATCGACGCTGCTTACGAAAAGGAGCATGTTTCAGAAATGTTACGAAAACAAGCACATTTCATATCACCGCGAAAACTAGCATGTTTCGACTTCCGACACGAAAACTAGCAAGTTTCGGTTTTCGCCACGAGAACTGGCACCTTTCGATATTTAACGCGAAAACTAGCAAGTTTCGGTTTTCGCCACGAAAAGAAGCAGATTTCGATGTTCACCGCGAAAATTAACATGTTTCAGTAACACTGGAATTGTTTCCGACTTTTCTTCCATGCTTTTTTACGCCTTGCCTCTATTTTTTTACTCCAATTCCTTTGACCGCAATGGGAAATTGACGATTTTTTGGACCTCTCAAAAAGATTTAATTGGACTTAAATTAAAATTGCTAGTATTCGGGAAATATCCATTCAACCTTACATCGATACAATCCACGTTCAATATGATTTTGACCAAGAAGGACGAGAGATGAAAATCTTTGAAAAAAAATAAAAAAAAACATGGATGATGTTCGAATGTTTCAATTAAAACAGACGTCAGATAAAAAATTGCCTCTTGCACCAAAAGAAAAGATCTACAGGCCATGCTTGACAGAGGTTTAATTCCAATCGAACATCAGCAATATTTTTCAAACATATTCGACGATAACCATCTGTAAGATTACAGTAAATTTGTTGAATGATATTTTCAGTAACGTTATTTTTTTAATAGAAAATCACAATAAATATTTCATTATATTTACAATTTCGATATTATTTTTTTGCAAAAAATGCTACTATCGATTTTAATTGATAATTATTATAAAAAATGTTAATTAAAGCAACGAGTATATAGTAAAATTGTCATATTAAAAAAAATACTAATGGTTTATTTAGACAGATTTTTACCTGAGCGCGAAGAACTTTAAATTCTCACCAAAACTCTTTTTGGTTAGATTGTACGAGCGATGAGGTCCTTAAGGTTTTAAACTTACTCCTTTTGCACTAGTTCTCACAGTGAAAATCAAACAAGCTAGTTTTCGCGATGACAGCCGAAACATGCTAGTTTCCGTGGCGAAAGCATAATCATGCTAGTTTTCGTAAGAACTTTGAATCGTGCTACTTCTCGTAAGCAGTGTCGTTCAATTATTCGTATTGGAGTGTATTAATATAAAGTTTCGAGCAAATCTGACCAAAAAATATGTTGTCTCACATAAACTTAAAAACCCCCGTTTCACCCCCTTAGGGTAGAATTTCGATTTTCGCCACTCCTGAAAACTCTTATTTGGGCCACAGAAATCGTAATACGGCCTATAAGGCACCTACCTCAAGAGGAATAAATAGTGAAGCGTCTTTTTCCGATCGGACGACTCGAATCGTTTGACGTAGAGGAGCACGAGACGCGCGAGATTCAAGCGCTTGGCCGGCGGTTTGTCCGCGGGATCGACGGTTATCAGAGGCGCCAGGACGCTCCGACTCGGTGCCAAAAGGCTGTGCTCGTGCAGCGCCGCTGCGAGATGTAACGCGTGAGGCAAGTGTCGAGCCCCGGCCCCGCGCGCCAGAAATTCTATGGCCGCCTCGAATTGTCCCGTGAGAAAGAGCATGGAGAAGTATAAGAACGGTTGCTCGTTCGCGTGATAATAAGTTTCACCTGCAATCGAATATTCGGTTAATTTTTCATCTCACACGACGATTAACCCCTTCACTGGTAAAGGATACAAGAGTGAAATGGATATTTCTGGTAGACTATTTTTTTCTTACTATCAACTTGAAATTTGGTACTCGGGGGTTTTTGGGGTCGCTGATTACGAATTTGCACTCCAAATTTAGAAATTCAAGATGGCGGACCAAAAATGCAAAAAATCACTTGACGAGAGCGAACGTTGGTACTCGGGGGTTTTTGAGGTCCCTGATTACGAATCTGCACTCAAAATTTAGAAATTCAAGATGGCGGATCCAATATGGCGGACCAAAAATGCAATAAGTCATTTGACGAGAGCGAACGTTGGTACTCGGGGGTTTTTGAGGTCCCTGATTACGAATCTGTACTCGAAACTTAAAATTGCAAAATGGCGGATCCAATATGGCCGTCTAAAAATGAAAAGTCATTTGACAAAAGCGAACGTTGGTACTTGAAATATATTTTGGATCGTAAAAACTGCAAAGGAAACGAATTGGAAAAACTTGATGCAAAAAATGGACAAAAATAAATTTAAAAAACAAAACGAAAAAAATCAAACAAAAAAATTCAAAAAAAAAATCAAAAAAAATTTAAACGAAAATGAAGTGTTAAATCCTACCATGCAGCCTCCTCGTGGCACACTTTGGATCGTATAAAATGCGAACTATTGATGGAGGTGAGAAATAAATATGTATTCAATTTCTAAATTTGGAGTGCAGATCTGTAATCAGGGACCTCGAAACCCCCGAGTACCAACGTTCGCTCTCGTCAAATGACTTTTTGCATTTTCGGTCCGCCATTTTGGATCCGACATCTTGAATTTCTAAATTTTAAGTGCAGATTCGTAATCAGCGACCCCGAAAACCCCCGAGTACCAACGTTCGCTCCCGTCAACTGATTTTTTTGCATTTTCGGTCCGCCATCTTGAATTTCTAAATTTTGAGTGCAGATTCGTAATCAGCGACCCCGAAAACCCCCGAGTACCAACGTTTGCGCTCGTCAAGTAATTTTTTTGCATTTTCGGTCCGCCATTTTGGATCCGCCATCTTGAATTTCTAAATTTTGAGTGCAGATTCGTAATCAGCGACCCCGAAAACCCCCGAGCACCAACGTTTGCTCTCGTCAAGTGATTTTTTGCATTTTCGGTCCACCATTTTGGATCCGCCATCTTGAATTTCTAAATTTTGAGTGCAGATCCGTAATCAGTGACCCCGAAAACCCCCGAGTACCAACGTTCGCTCCCGTCAAGTAATTTTTTGCATTTTCGGTCCGCCATCTTGAATTTCTACATTTTGAGTGCAGATTCGTAATCAGCGATCCCGAAAACCCCCGAGTACCAACGTTCGCTCTCGTCAAATGACTTTTTGCATTTTCGGTCCGCCATTTTGGATCCGCCATCTTGAATTTCTATATTTTGAGTGCAGATTCGTAATCAGCGACCCCGAAAACCCCCGAGTACCAACGTTTGCGCTCGTCAAGTGATTTTTTGCATTTTCGGTCCGCCATTTTGGATCCGCCATCTTGAATTTCTAAATTTTGAGTGCAGATTCGTAATCAGCAACCTCGAAAACCCTCGAGTATGGGTTTTAGTACTGAAATTCTAAGAAATTTCACCAGTCAAGTGGTTAACCGGTCACGCGAAAAATGCTCGTACCGTAAACCTCGAGAATGGTCGTTTGCAAATGATCCAGGGTCAATTTGTTCTCGTTGTCGGCTTGTTCGCGAACTTGGCATAGTTTTAGCCAGAGATAATCGTCGGCGGTGGACATGACTTCGGAGTGGAGATCGTCGGGTTCGCAGGGCACGAGAGCGCAATAGGCGGCCCTCTTGTAAGGGTCGGTGGAGGATCTGACGTGTTTCCTGTAGTGAAGCTTGAGGATGGATTCGCCTCGGCCGGTGGCTCGTCTGAGCGGATCCTCGTTCGCTTCCTCGAGAGCCTGCCGAAATTCCGGATAAGGCGCGTCGCACTGTTCGAGGCACTGGAGCGCTGCTTTGAGATCGCCCGATCTCATGCAGTAATATACGAGAGGCCACAGCGGCCGGTCCTCCACCATCGCGTCCTCCAAGTCTCGATAATTCTGCACTCTGAGACCAACGAAACTCTTGACGAGCGGCACCGTCCCGGGTATTCCGCCTCTCTTGGCTTGTTGCAAATTCTCGCTGATGAAGGAATTCATGAATTCGCGATATCGGTTCTCCAGGTACTGCCTTGCCTGTTGGACTATTTTTCGCTCCACTTCGGGACTGCACCGCGACTTTATCTGGTCACCGCGAGGTGTCGGCGGTATGTTCACCATACACCTAACCATTTGCCACATATCCTCGATCTTCTTGTCGTTAAATGTTTCCGCCGCTTTGGAGAACGCGGCGAAGAGGCTCGGTCGAGTTACACCGCGCAACACGTGATCGTTGTAGTTTTGCAACTCTTTGGCGTACGCCATCTCCACGTTGGAGAGACCGCTTACCATCGTACCTGCCAGTTTCGTGCGCTGAGGCGTGCCGCGGAGGTCCACCAGCTCGCCGGACGGCGCGGTCATCGCGTTTATTATCTCGTAGCGCATTTGCTTCCATTCGCCGAGCATGTGCTCCATCTGTTGGACACGGTTGAGCTCGAACGTCTGGCGGACGAGGAAATTACGTTTTGGAATACATTCGTCGCGATATTAAGTAATGCGTGCGATTTGTAATTGTAGAACTTTATATGATATTATTAATGCGTAGAGCGCATTTCGAGAATTGCAATTGACCGGTGTTTCACCGAGAATTCGCTCATTGAGGGAACCATGGTTGTTACGGATTATTGACTCAGAAATTACACGACTTTTCCAGGTTTTCCAGACAAGTTTGAAAAATATTACAGAGATTGGCGTCAAATAAAGAATAATTTTTTAATAATCATATATATGAAAATGTTAAATACTAAAATAAATAAAAAAAAACAAAATTCGCAAAATGATTCACTGTAAATGAAAAAAGTATATATTGAAAGCAAATACAGTAAACTCATTTACAATCTGCATTACAAATGCATCCATTACAAATGCAATGTAATGAGTACGTTACAAAATGTAATGTAATGAGTAATGCAAATTTGTTACATTACTGAATGTAATGTAATGGGTAATGACATTTTTTTTCATTACAAAATGTAAAGTACTGAGTAATGAAAAGGCTAATGCATTACAAAGACTGATGCATTATTTGCAACCCTGCTGCTCCTAGACACAATTAATGAAATTTCAGTGTCTGGAAATTCAACCCTTAAGGGGAAAAGGAGGTAGCAAAGTTAGTATGGTTAAAGAAATGTGTTCAGATTTACTTGCAACTTAGTATCGATGCTCTTCAACACAATTCTACGTGTTTCTCAATGAAACATTTCAGGAGCACATTTTATTAAGGGGAGGGTAGGGGTTTGCACTTTGAAAAAATCGATTTTTTTTGTCTTTTCTTATAGTTAAACATTTCAAGAATATAATCCAAAAAATTTCAAGTCAATCGGAGCAAAACTCTCGAAGTTATTGACTAGTCCCGCTCCTCTAACACTGTAGCTCCGACTTCTCTAAACTTCAAACGAGTTTTTCTCGAAACCACTTTTTCAAAGTCCGTGTTCACTGCCAGTTGAAAACTACATGACCGATTTATTTCAAACTTGGTACACACTTTCTACATATAAAATACTTCCCCCCAACGGTTAGTTTGAGATTTTTTTTACATTGAGGGGGTTTTCCACCCCCAAAATGGCGGAATTTTTCGTGAAAAATAACACTTTTCACTTTACATGACCACCAGAAATATAGAAATGAAAAAAAAAAATTACCAAAGACCGTTGGGGGGAGGATTTGATGATACTTTGACTAAATTTCAATGGTACTTGATTTCAGATAATTTCTAGCTGAGATACAGTGAACACCGCAAATCGTGTTTTTCCAAAGGCGCTCTTGGAAAAGCTGTGTCACCGACTTGTTTTTGGATATGTTCGCGTACAAATTTCACGGAATGTTCTGGAAATGACACTTAACAATGTACAAAAGGTTTCTATAAATTTACTCTATCCATATAGATGAAAAAAAATCGCAAGTGTTTTTTTTCACGCTGAAACCCCTACCCTTCTCTTAAGGAGCATTCAACACAAGTCTATGCAAGAGCAGCAGTGGGTGGAAGGCTAGCTTTAATATAAATATTTTCACGATGTCATTCCGCAAGGCTGATTTGTCCAGCTTCCACATTTGTTCTACCAAAGTAACGATAAAATAAAAAAATGTACTCACATCCTTGTGTACTTGCTCGATAATGGAAAGAATAGCATTTTCCTTCTCGTTTCTCAAGTAGCTCACAATGTCCGTATCAGCAATGGGATCCAGAGGTTCGAAGGTGCGTCTTGCACTCAAAGAATTCAACTTTTGTGATATCTGTGGCAAGTCTATGCCTTTCGAGCCCAACAAGAAATTACTGCAATTCAAGAGAAACAATAGAGAACTCGCGGCTTTCGTTGGGACGATATTATCGACGGAATTAACGGTCTTACGCCTGTGACTGACTGTCCTGGGTGCCGGTTTGCGTGACTCTCGACCAGAGCTCGTTCGAGGCTTCGAAAATTTGTCGGAGATTTCTCTCGACCTGGGGAAGCTCACCGGTGCCTTCCACTGCTGCGGAAAGCTGCTCTGCCGATCGCAGCAACTCGTTGAAATCCGAGTCGCCCATTTTATTTTCTTCACGTACTTAGTCACACGCAAATTCTCTTATTCGCATTTATACGCTATTTGTGCGTTACGACTATTAACACTGTATTTTGGGAAAAAAAGACTGATGTCCAGGCGACCGGCGTGAACGAATGGATTCTAACCTCACTTAATAAACCGCCAAGTTGCGATTGAACTGGAAGTTCGGGAACGTGCCTCCAGATGACAGTGTCGAATTTTTTCGTGGACAAGCCGCTTTTCCATCCAGTGCTGCCAGATGGTTCTGGGGGCTTCTTCCTAGACCATCGCTGGTCCCGCCTAAAAATCTCCTGAATAGCCCCCGCCGGGCCACTGGCCTGAACAGAGCTGTAAACGAAGGGTAATTTTCGCGATCGGTCAAATGTCGTCAAATAGCTGGTATTTAAAATGCATTTCCTACTTGTGTATTGAGTATTTTGTTTTGAAACTTGATTGCTGCGATCTGTGCGATTATAGATGAAGATAAATACTTTTTTTTATGGAAATAATTGTTGTAGTTAGGTGAAACGTACGGTCGGTAAAAACATTTATCGTGGTATTGTAATCTGTCTTTCAGCCTTGGGGGGGATTTATTTCTTTTTCAATTTACATATTACACGAAACCGGCTTTTATACCAGGTGTGTAAGTATGAAACCGGAATTTTTGTACAGAAAAAACACGTTTATTGTAATGATATGATACAAATAACTGGAGATGGCTTCTCGGGTCACCTTTAATTGATCCGCCAGTTGTTGTTGTGTTTGAGCGTCGTCTTCGTCCAACAAGGCTTGCAGGTCAGCGTCTTCAAACTTTTTCGGTGGTCTTCCACGTTCTTCGTTCCTCACGTCAAAATCGCCACTTTTGAACCGTTTGAACCACTCGAAACACTGTGTTTTACCGAGAGCATGCTCACCAAACGCCTCCACAAGCATTCGATGCGATTCGGCTGCGGTTTTCTTCAGATGAAAACAGAAAAGTAGTGCTGTCGGCAAATCGTAATTTGTTGGCACAAGACTCGACATATTTATCTCTAATAAACTAATGCTACTGAATGAAACTCGTGTTATTGTGAGTTGGAAATCTTTGTCGGATATCAATACAATAACAAGACACCGCTGACGTGATGTGTCGGTAACTGCATCGACATCTAGCGCCACCTATGGGCAAATTCCGGTTCCATACTTACACACCTGGTATTTGTTTATATATTTGTTTATTATTACAATTTTTTACTTATTACCCGAGTATATACTTTGAACTATTCTATAGTGTAACTTATACTTATTGACGACGGTCGATTCCAAGTCCATTCTACGTATTTTTGCCCCCTGAATACTAATTCACTATTAATTCCTCGAAACCCTCATTTTTTTTAAATAGTGGGGAAAAATTTGCTAAAATCGATGGTTCCTCTTTCAAATTCTGCCAAAAATCGAAAAATACACGTAGCACGATGGACGAAGCGGCATTTTAAAGCGAAAACGATAATGAACAGAATGAGCACAGAGTGGATTCCCCATCGGATTGATACTTTTTGCAATGGAGAATTCACTGATGCATGAATAGCTCAGGTTCGGCCCTAATTGTCAGGAAATATATCGAGGGTTCCAACATTGCGGTCATTTATATTATTATAAATATTCTCAGAGCTGAAACGCTTCAACCTACGAGCTATCGGCTTGAAGTCACAGCAATCAACGCTGAGTAGTGTCCTACTCTGCCACTCGCAGCGCTAGTTGTTTTCGAACAATCCTGATGCGCGCACAGGGGCAATGTATGTGTACGCACGCACACCTATAATCAAGCAATACCCATTTACCACCAACAATACACACTGATGGTTTCATATGGTGTATATCTATAAACACACCCAATTTATTATACTACTATTGTTGTGTTATTGATTGATCTATTATTCATTAATTGTCCATTGCTATAACTTGTCTAATGATCGTGCCAACAAATAATCATGAAGATAAATAGGGAAACGGAACTTTTGGGTACCAAATTATAACTTTTTCAAAAGGTCATTACTAAATCTAAAAGAAGAGCTCCATTTCTGATTTATGTAACGAGCTTATATAACGAGATTTGAAGCATTTTTAAAAACTTAATCGCTAACAACACTTTGGAGAATCCATTATTTAGTGATAAATAATTATATTGTACCCTGAGGCACAACCGCGCACAATACACGGCATTAGTACACGAGTATAAGCAATTTCGGTAATTTAATCAATTCTGCACCTCGATTTAAACTGCCAACGTCAAAATCACGGGTCAAAATAATCGTATTCGTCGTTGTGGTGGTTATGTATGTTATTTACGCAGTGCGGGTCGCGCCTGCGCAATAAGAAATTGTCAGAAACCTACTAGCGCCACGGGGAGAGGTAGTAGAACTAAATAAAGCGGTCGAAAAGCGTAGCATTTTTATATACGGTAAAGGATAGGAGGTGCCAGCCTCCTGCCTCTACCATTGCGACCGACATTTTATTTCGCAGCTTGTATCGGTTGGGTTTGAATGATTGTTTTCGTTTGTTTGGGCTTACTTGTTTGTTTGCGTTCACTCGGAATTGGTGCACTTGTGGTTGGTTTTTTAAACTTGATTTGAGAAAAAAAACCTCGAAAATTTATAATCCCTTAAAAATACCCTCACGCTTCCGAGTTCTCCTAGAAGATCTAAAAAATGTTGCCCCCTAATTCTCTTCTCACCCAGGTAAAATACTCCTAAATCTAGGAGGGAATCTCCTAACCTGGCAACACTGTTTCCATCGCTTTTTGAGGAGGTTGGAGCGGTACAGTTGAGTCAAATGACGGTTTATGTTCCTTTTTTTTTCAATGAACCTCAAAAAAATGCGTACGACGTATATGCTTATTCTATAGATGCTAATTTTTCATAAAATATATAATTAAAGCGCAACATTAAGCATTTTTATTTTGTTTTCACGTAAATTAGGAAACCTTTTGTTACTACAAACTTGGAAAAGTATAACATATTCGATGATTATTATGAATAAAACCGCTTCAGCGAATGTTTTATACAACTCAGAATAAAATTTAGAGTCATTCATAATTTTGCCTATTTATGCCACGAGAATATTTATTGTTACGATCAATTGATATTAAGTGTTGCCGATATACCGCAACTTCCGATATAGTGTTGCCGATATACCGCAAAATTGAGGTTGGCAGCAATGCTCTTCACAATCAACCATAAGCAGCCCACAATCGATTGGAAAAAAAAACATCGAAAAGTCAATCTGACAACTTACTATTCATTTTTAATTGTCATTTCTCGAGCAAATAACGATCTCACAAACGTTTCAATTGATCTCACAACCACAAACGCCCCACAAACGATTCAAATTGAGAAAACACTGCAAAGGCAAAGTCGAGTCGCTCATTCACCGGGAGCGGGTCGGTAACTTACCGACAATGTTTAATTCTCATTTTTTCAAGTAAATAACGCTCTCACAAACGTTTTAATTGATATCACAATCAACCATAAACGACCCACGAACGATAACAAATTTTAAAAAACATCGAAAAGCCAAATTTAGATCGCTAAGTTCACGGAGCTCCCGCGAACGACTTTGAGTATCCCTAACGACATCTAGCGATTAATCCGAGAGTCCCGCGAAGGACTTGAGAGCAGAAGTTATTTCATCGTAATAATCACTTGAAGAAATAACTGTTCCCGGTAATGAGGCGCACTAAACTGATTTTTTCGGCGTATTGAAAGGGCTAAGGAACATTTTTCGTAGTTGTAAACGGCGAACCGCCGGTTTGCATAATCGAATCTGGTCACTTATTAATTTAGTCATTCGTGAGTTTATTGGAATCAATTGATGCTCGAATCATCTACAGCATGTATAATGTTTCTATTATTTTGAAAATAAAATGGCAGCAGCTAGAAATTTCGGGCGGCTGTCGAAAAAAAAAGAAAACGCTAGCAAGGATTATCGTTTATAGCGCGACGCGTTGTAATTCAGTACAGATCGTAAATTGTTACTGCAACGAAATAAATTAGGCGCCAAGCTAACTTTCCACTTCATCCAACATCTTGCGCTCCTGCCTTTCTTTTTTTTACAATCAACTTAACCAGTGGGCGAGAGACAAATGTTTTTTTTTCATAGTTAAACTTTGTTGAATGCTGCAATATCGACGCTCTGGACATATTCCTCGATCTCCTGAATCGCCTCTGTCAACCAGTCGACGGATACTTTTTCGTCCTCCACTACGCACGATATCTGCAGTTTGTGGATTCCATAAGCGAGGGGTACCAGTTTCGCTGAAACGAATTGAGAATTAAATTATTATCACAATTAATTGTCTTTATTAATTAATCCATTCGATTAATAATTAATTTACTTAATTAATAAAACGAGAGAACTTATTTCGAGAAATTACCTGCGCCCCAAAGAAGACCGTCGCATTGGATTTTGCGCACTTCGCTCTCGAGAACTTTCATGTCAGTCTCGTCGTCCCAAGGCTTTACGTCGAGAATGATGTTCGATTTGGCGATCAAGACGGGCTCTGCAGCAGATTTTATCGGAGTAGAGAGAGAAAAATTGGCATGTTTAATTTTATTTTAATAAACAATATTATGTTCAACGCATTAAGGGGCTATACCAGTGTGACATTTCCAAAAAATCGATTTTTTTGCCTTTTTCGACAGTTTATACTTTCAAGAATATCATTGTCAATATCATTTTATCTTGCAAAAACCGATAGTTAAATCTTTAAACGCGTTTTTCTCGAAATGAGATTTTTCAAATTTGCTGACATTGTAACTCAAAGAGCAATTATCAGATTGACTTGAAGTTTGAACTGAGTACTCTTGAATATATTTACTCTATAATGACGTAGGATAATTTTGATTGGATGAAAATTGACGATTTGGCATTGAAAAAAACGACCATTTTATAGACAAGAAAACCGACTTTTTTTTCATAACTACGCCATTTTGTTAGGTTTTGATATATTTCGAAAATCCTACGTCATTGTAGAGGAAATACCTTCCAGTTTAACGACATTTTTTCCTTTTACGGTTTCAGCTACTCAAGTTCAGATCTCAATATTTTTCTATGAAAAAATTATGTAATATAGGTCAAATACTAGGTGCGCAACTAAGTTTCCGGGTTTTTTTCCAATAAAAAATCGAAAATTTAAAGACAAATACAAAAGAAGGTTCATTCGAAGTATTGTCCCTCGCTATTTAAACATTTTTGCCATCTCTCTGGCAGTACATAAATACCGAGACGATAAAAGGACGCGTCTTTGGACTGAAACCATTCGTCCAACCAATTTTGTACTGCATCGTAATTGGCCAAGTGTAGCCCACCCAAGCCATGCGCCATCGACCGGAACAAGTGATGGTCTGAAGGGCCAGGTCTGGCGAATACGGCGGGTGCGGTAGCAGGGGTGGGGGTAAAAATGTCGAATGACCAAATATAGAACGACAAACATTTCGAAACGACAGAATTATGAACTCTCAAAATAACGAAGGTTAAATCATTCGAAATTTTATCTTTCGACTGATAAAAAAATCGAATGACTATAAATCGAACGATTATTTATTGGAGAGGTAATTTATTCGAAAACGAATATTCAGATTGTCTGAAATTCGGAACATAAAAATACAGAATCGAAAAATGTAGAACACCCATATCTCCGAAACAGAAAATAGCGAGTGCCTAATATGCGTAATACCGTCTATGGCGAAAAGCAATATATCGAAACGCAAAATGTCGATGGCCCGAAATGTAGAACGCCGAAAGGTCGAACGGCCAAAATGGCGAACGTGGTGGGACCCGTCACGTGGGATGACTGTCTTATGATATTTTAGCCTACAGACCGCCAGCGCCATCTCGCAGCTTCACTCTGAGGCGCAAGTGACGTATTGCTCGATTCGCCATTCGGGCCGTTCTACATTTTGACCCTCCGCGATTTCAACCACTCGACTTTTTGGCCGTTCGCTTTAATGATTTTCTGCATTGTGAACCATCGCCATTTTTTTAATTCGGAGAATTGTCGTCTCGAATTATTTGGTGTTATGCATACAGGCCCATCGATTTTATGTTTTTCGATATTTTATTAAATCTGATTTTTGTTTTTCGCTATATATCAACTTCCGAGATGTTCATATTCGTAATTGTTATTTTCGACTTCACAGGCTCTAGTAAGATTGATCTATCTATATTCGAACATTCGTCATTTTCGAATTCGACATTTTGGCCCATCGGCATATCGATCGTTCGACATTTTTCCCCCCACCCGGTAGCAGATCCCATTTCAGTGTTTTTATGGTGTCCTGGACGATGGAACTGCGATGGCACGGAGCGTTGTCGTGCTGCAATATCACACGTTCGTGTCTCGTGTCCTATTCTGCCCGTTTTTCGAGCAATGCGTGGTTCAAATTGATCAGTTGTTGTTGGTAGCGATGCCCATTGACAGTTTCGCCCGGTTTCAGCAGCTCATAGTACACGATTCCTTTCTGGTCCCAACAAACGCAGAGCATTGTCTTTTTTCCGAAGCGATTTGGCCGTGCAGTCGATGTTGACGCTTCGCCAAGTGAAAGCCACGACTTTCTGCGTTTGGGATTCTCGAAATATATCCATTTTTCATCGCCAGTAACAATTCGATGCAGGAAACTCTTTCTGTTCTGCCGCAAAAGCAAAATTTCGGAAGTGGCTCTTCGATTTTCCATTTGTCTCTCAGTCAACTCATGCGGCACCCACTTTCCTTCCTTATGAATTTTTCCCATGGCGTGCAAACGTTTCGAAATACATTGCCGAGTCACATTTAATGCCTCGGCAAGTTGATCTTCTGTTTGAGTGTCATCTTCATCCAATAACGCTTGCAGATCGGCGTCCGCAAATGTTTGCGGTCTTCCCGAGCGCTCCTTGTCCCCAGTCTCAAAATCGCCACTTCTGAACCGCTTGGACCAATCTTCACACGTTGTTTTTGATGGTATATGTTCGCCGTAGGCCGCCTCAAGTAACCGACGTGCTTCGGCTGCTGTTTTTTTAGGTTGAAGCAGAAAAGCAATGCTTCCCGCAAATGCTGTTTATTTGGCACAAACTTTGACATTTTTGAGGTTAGAAAAAAGGTCGTTGTGTTGCGATATTTGTCTATATTACGACTGGGTATTCTTGACAGATGTCCAAGCTATAAAGACACCCAATTTCAGACCTGTATGCAGACTACATGTGTCGCTAGCGCCATCCATGTGTGAAACCCGGGAACTTAGTTGCGCACCTAGTATAGCCAAATATATTATTAATTTTCCGAGACATTTCATTGAGTACTTTTCTTCCAAAAAATTCCCGAAAATCACCCAAATTTTCAGCGTTCACACCGGTATAGCCCCTTAAAGTGCCTAAACTTACTCTTGGATTTTTTCGCTGCGTAAGCGGCAAGTCTTTCTTCCCTGACCTTCGCAGCTTCCGCATCTTCACCCTGATTATTCGTGAAAAGCAACAACGACAATTTTTGTAGTTCAAGGCCGTATTTGAAGCAAGACTTAACGAGCAAATAAAACAGCGATTATTTACGAAAAATAAGTCGTGTGCATAAATACCGTACTTACGTACGGAGCCAAAACGTTTGGGAATATCTGGTGTACAGCACTCAACAAAATTCGAGATAACAATCAACAGCAACGAAAGATATTTTTGTACGGATATACGCGAAAATTTGTTTTTTCTTTCTCGCAAATATACTGAGTAAACAGGACCGTCTCGTATTGAAAAAAATACGCAACCGTAACGTGAGAAAAAACGACAACATATTTTCTCTGCTACGAGTGGAAATGAATTTAGGCATATTTTTTTTAGGTTTTGGTTTCGTACCTCGGAATCGGAGCCGAAGAGATCGACGTCGTCATCGCGGTCGGTCTGCTTGGCAGCTGGCTCGCAGCCTACTTCCTCCTGGGGCTTTGCTGGACATATTGCTATTGGGTGGTACTTCGAGCTCACCTCTATCTCCAACTGCTTCACGATTTCCTTCAGTTCCTCCACGCCTGGTAGAAATAACCGAGATCGAAGTTTAACATTTTTGCGAGCTTTGCAATTAATACAGTCGTGCTGTATATTGGAATCGGAAAAAATTAGAAGGGTAGTTTTTTGACAGCTGATTTTGTAGGTGGCGCGGGTGCTTAATCCAAGTTTGCCTAAAAATTGCGGTGTATGTTTTTTTTTAGGGGATGAAAAGGGATGGGGTTGGATTAATGCCAAACTACAACCCCCACGAGGTCGGCGCTGGGAGACAAAATGCGCAGGAAAATCCGGGCTTAATTTTTGTCCACAGCGCCGAAGTCGTGGAAGTTCATTTTGGGGGTGAACGAATGGGATGAAATTTTGAAAAATCAGTTTTCATTCGACAACTCTTTAGGAAAAATTGAGACAATTTTTGTTCAAATGGAAACGTTGTAGCCCTTGAAAAGACGCGTCGATCGAGTATTTGATCATGCCTCTCCAATAATATCTTCACCCCCAAAAGAATTGTTCAAGTATTAAAAAAAATTGTTTATTGAATAACTCAAAAACAATCGATTTTCGGGGATGGTTTAAATGTACGAAATGTAGAGAATAATTTTCTCTATGTTTTCGTTCCTATGGACCACCCTTGAATTTTGCTTTTTCGAACCCCTCTCAGGGGTTGAAAAATCAAAATGAAATTCTGGGAAAACCATTGACCGAAATCGAAGAGATACGAGTTTGGCGCTGTGGACAAAAATGTAGCTGAGGGTTCGAGCTACAAATTATTCCGCGGCGGCGAATTCGCGCGGTCAATAGTTTTCCCAGAATTTCATTTTGAATTTTCAACCCCCGAGAGGGGTTGGAAAATCAAAATTCAAAGGTGGTCCATAGAAACGAAAATATAGAGAAAATTATTCTCTACATTTCGTACATTTGAACCATACCCGAAAAATCGATTGTTTTTGAGTTATTCAATAAACAATTTTTTTGGGTATTTTAACCTTTTTTTGGGGGCGAAGATATTATCGGAGAGTGATGATCAAATAATCGATCGAATTTTTTGTAAAGAGTCATAGCCTTAAAACTGATTTTTCAAAATTTCACCCCCAACATGAACTGCCACGACTTCGGCACTGTGTACAGAACTAAAGTCCGAATTTTTCTGCACATTTTGTCTCACGGCGCCGACCTCGTAGGGGTTGTAGTTTGGCATTAATCCACCCCAACCCGTTTCATCTCCCAAAAAACCCTACACCCCGATTTGTAAGCGAACTTGGATTCAGCACCCGCGGCACCTGCAAAATCACCTGTCAAAAAAGTAGCCTTCTAAATTTTTCCGATTACGGGGTTTTTCAGCGACAGCACGACTGTACTAAATGGAACAGCCAGAAGTAAATTTTTGTCGCGACTTTTTGACTCACTGTTTCGCAATTCTTGATTATCCTTCTCAATTGCGGCGCAGCGAGAAACGACATCCTGCAGAGTTACCGGCATCGCAGAACAGGCCACGATTCCGTTCATCTAAAATTCAACGCGAATCAGTAAGATCCGCAGGGTCACAAAAATTCTCATACACCACCCAACACAATGGTGGAACGTTTGAAACGAACAAAAAGAGTATAAATTGAGTACCAAACATACCCTCCTCGTTGCCTGAATAAGCAGGGCAAACATAAATCGACAAATTCACTCGACTACGCCAAAAGAAACTACTCGAAATAAATGTGCATGAATTTTCACTTTTCTGACATCTACGTCATCAAAATCGAATCGAAATAATTCAGTTGATTTGTTCGTTAACTATCCTCGCGCCAGATGCATTGACATGAGAATGTGAAATGTGTGAAAAGCGATCGCGTATGGCAGGCAAAATACGTAAGGCATGAAAATGTATTTTTTTTAACAAGCTTTTATTTAATGTATTAAAAAGTAGAAAATAATTTTTTCTACCAACTCTAATGTGACTTTTCTCCCAAGTCAATATGTGACCATAAATAAAAGCTTAGGGCGTTCAAATTGTCAAATGTTTAATAAATTTGATTGATTCAGTTTCATTAAGGCGAGAAATCCCTTTAGAATTTTCAAAAAACCGATTTTTTTTACATATTTCGAAAGTATGATACCCAAAGAATATACTGACCAAAGGAAAACTCGGAATATTGAATATTTGCGGAGTTATCGCATATAGTCTAGAGCGCGGGGACAGCATGCGGTCACGTAGCGAATAAACTTTAAACGCGATTATCTCGAAACTACTTTTTCAAAAACTGCTAGTGTTGTAGCTCAAAAAGTTATCGACCGATTTGGATGAAATTTTGGGAGGTTACTCTCAGTAATATTATCGAAAGGATATACCTAAAGTTTGAAAGGTAGCGTGTAAATAAATAATTTTTTTTTGGGTCAAATGTGTCGAAAATTCGAACTTTGGAGTAAAAAGGCTCCCAAATTTTCAATTTTGCACTTTTTCATCATTTTTTAGGTATATCCTTCCCCTCAACATGTCAGTAAACGAATGACACTTATTAAATCTTTTTCAGATCAACAGCAAAAGAGTGACAACTGCAGCATTTTTCGATGTCGCGGAAAACAGGCGTCCGAAGACCCTTAATAACGCCGCCATTTTGGTGGTCATCTCAAAAGAAATGTTTTTTTTTTAAACTTGACAGTTATAATAAACTCATGTCCAAGTTATAAAATGATCAGATTATTTTATCCCCTCTAAAAAAATTCCCGAAAAATACCTATTTTTCACGCTCCTAAAGGGATTTCTCGCCTCAAACGTATTTGATTTGGCACAATAGTCATTGGAGAAATTACTATCACACGTCTATACTCAGTTTTAGGACTCTTATTCAAGAAATCAAAGTTTGTTTTACAGTGAACTAAGGCGTTAGGTCACATTAACAGGTATAAAATCATGTGCGAATTTAACATTTTTTTTCGTATGAAAAAGTGATTCACTCATAAAATTAATTACACATCTATTTAGTATGAATATCAAGCTGTTAGAAAATATATATATATTTTTTTTCGATGTACAAAATGACCGACTACTCGAAACTACTCGAAACAGCTTTTTTCCAATTGGCGTGACAAATAACGTCAACAATTTTCCCTCGATTTACTTCAAATTTAAAACTAATGTTCCTAATTGCATTTCGCAGAGAAGTACGTACGGAATTTCTGATTAATCGAAAACTTTTCCTCTTATGAACAGTTTATGAGTAGTTATAACGAATTTTTTCACTGAAAATTCACTTAAGTTCAAATACCTACAACTTTTGAATAAAACAATATTTTTGAAATTCCGTACGTAATTCTCTAGGTATTCTAATGTAGATTGACGTGCATTTTTGTTTTTTGTTCTAGGTAACAAATTGTGGATGCTAAATGTCACGCCGCGGAGCGCCTAAAAAGAAAGATAAAAGAAAATATTAGGCGTCGACCATTTTGTACATCGAAAAAAAAAAAAATTT